>BOPP01000400.1:380290-393049 GCA_017312745.1 Gryllus bimaculatus
CGAACGTGCTTTTGTGTGAGCAAATTCATCAATAATTAAGTATATTAGGCACGTACTCGATCTAAAACGCTGGAGATATTTTTTCTGTTTCGAAACACAAAACGCTAAGGAGTTCAGTCGATACTTCTGTTCATTGTAGAAACGCAAATAATTTTTAATACTTTTTAACAAGAGAATGAACGTTCGCGTGCAAGTTGGTCACCGGAATAAACATGAAACATATGATTCGAAAGATGCAATGTCAACGTTAGGTAAATAAAGTACAACTTCTAACTCTCTTCTTTCGCGTAAACCAGCTTTAATAAAGCTGCAGTGATTGCGTGTGGCTTAATATTCTTCGTCAAGGGACTTTCAATACGAACTCTAAATGTATAAGCTCAGAAAACAGCGATTCTTGCAGATAATGGGGGAAATTGTGGAACATAAAAATAGCGGCTGTTCTTTTTCCAAATCTATCCGAAGGATAATTTGCCTATTTCATAGTGACAAGCCTTTGAAATTGTCATACATACATCTTTATACGTCTACAAGTCTCCATTCAATTCTGCAAATAAATGGCGACCGAAACGTCGGCACCTTCGCCATGGACGCGGCGTCACCCGGACAGCCTAGTAAATATGGTAGACTGCTTTTCGACGCTTATTGGCTGGCGGTGGGCGAATATGGCTGCTTCTTTCTGATTCGTTGCTTCTGTTGGAGTGGGAGATTCGAATTTCTCCCCTCCATGAAAATAAGGGCTCTCCGTTTAACATTGAGTGCCATCTCTGATATATACTCTCTGGCGAACATCATGAAGAGAAACTGTTGTAAAACGAATAAACTTTCAATGTTTTTAAAATTATTTCGCAAAAGCCCCTATACAGCGCTACTTATCAGGGTGGGCGATAATGGCGGACCTACCTCCCCTCGCTCCGTCACCCCCCTACCTATACTTTCAAAGAAGGACGTTTTACCACCTATTAAGTGTCGCCCCCCTGGTACTCGGTGACTTGATTGAATTCATGAGGATGATGTGCCGCTTAGTGAAACGCGTGTCTGAGATAAAATGCTCTTGGTAGCAAAGTTACCTCTACTTTCCAAATAGGCAAGAACACTACTCAATTAAACATTTTGCTCAGCTATCCAGAGACAATTTTCCTGGCATAATGGGTGCCATTGACTGCACTCACATTAGAATTGTGTGCTCTTACAAAGAGAATGCAGAGATCTTCTATAACAAGAAAAGATTTTATTCTATTAATTGTCAGATTATTAGTGAACCTGATATGAAAATAACAAACATTGTGGCGAGGTGGATAAGGTCCACACATGACAGAGTTTTTAGAAATTGTCATAAAAGATGTCATGGAACTTGGAATGTATTCTGTCCACCTAATTGGCGACAGAGGATACCTATGTGCACGTTATATATTAACTCCTGTGCTCAATGAGATAAGCAATACCAAGAAACGTTCCAATACAGCTTACAAAAGAGCTAGGAATGTTGTTGAAAGATTATTTGGCTGTTGGAAAAAAACGTTTTCCATGACACACTATACTCTAAGGAAAAATTGGATACAAGTCTGAAAATAGCAGTTCTACACAATATTGCTATTGAAAGAGACTCATTCTATTCTCACATTATAAGGGGGTCATTATAATTTAAAAGATGATTTCAATATTGTTTCTTGATATAATTGGAAAATAAAGAACAATAAAAAATCACAAGCAAAAATATTTTCTTTAAAACCAAACTCCTTATCCTCTTTTTATTAACTATAAAGCAATTCCTTGGATTCCTACTTCAATTATCTATCTGGATTACAACAAGATACTAAATTAACTTGGAAATGACAATTTGATCTGTAATGAATAAAAATTACGTCAAGCTTTTCAAATTATATCCATTTCTGAATAATAATTCCTTTCTCTCTCTAGATTCTGCATGGACTATATTTAAATATATAATTCGCCCGGTATTAATGATTATGCATGCCCCATTTGGGGTGATGCAGCAAAATGTCAAATTCACAATCTACGAATAATAATAATATGTATTTCCTAAAAATGATCAATACACCTTGGTTCATAAGAAATGATCAAATATTTCATGAACTTAATCACGTATCTCAAGAGATCTCTTATATCCTCCAAAGTTATATTCTCTCTCTACATCTTTTTATTTATAGTGTAAATTTACATTTGTCATTTATAACTTTCGTACAGTTAAGATATTATGATCCATAAATTAATAAGACTAATATATGTAGAAAACTAATACTACAACAAAATACTACTTATATGTCAGAAACATGCTTAGAGATTACTTTTTATGTTTCTCCTCATATTCTATTAAGTTATTGTAATTGTTCATACACTTAAAAGACAAATTTTTGCCAAACATTTTTAAAATATCAAACAAACAAACTTACAAATAATTGCTTATAAATTAAACAAAATGCATCAACTATTTTTTGGAAATGTAAGGAAATGACTATTCAGAACAGTATTCTTTCAAATATGTCAGTAATAAATTATCCCCCTTACTTTTTTACTTCTGATGCCTTTTTCTGAGTTATAGGAATAGAAAAAGGGCAGAAGAACTTGGAGCATCATTTGTTTCTATAACATCTTTCTACTGACTACCATTTACATTCCCACCATTATTATCAATAAATATGGGAATATGTAGTACTCCAGGACCTTCCTACAAATGGAATAAAACCATTAAAAACTACCATTTTTTCAAAATATACTAAAAGTCACATACATATTCTCTAACAGTACAATAAAAAATGGCAAAGAGAAATTATTACCTGGAATACAAAGGTACGAGTATCGTCATCATATACCATTTCTAATGGCTCAAATGATGCTTCCAGCATTGCTGCCACAATTTCGTCTGCTCCATCCATACATTTTGTTTGTGATGGACCACCCCCAGAGCCTCTAGCCTCATTCCTTGAAGGATCAAGGACTTTTCTTGCCCCATCTTTCAAACGCTTCCAGAGGCCTACACAAAAACATTCACATAAAATTCAATTTTATAAAAGCAAAACATCAAATAGGAAATAATTATTAGCAATATCCAAATGAAAATTGCAGACATTAACAAATTTAACACACTTACAGACAACAAATTATTATGTTTAAATGAGAAAATTTCTTACTGCACTATTGTTTGAAGAACACACAATTTTAACATGTTACACCATCCATTTGTATCAATATCTCTCTTTTTCAAATCTTATAGAAAAAAAACAATTGTATCAACTTAAAGGAATCCCTCAAGAGAAATTAAGTTTTTGGTAGATGAGGTTTACTATACATCTAAAATCACACTAATTTTAACCATTATAAAAACATTTGCATATTACCTTTTTTTAAAAAAAATTTTAATCAGAATCCACCCATTCCAATGTCACAACATAAAAATATAAACATGTCAGTGTCACAAACTAACAACTGCAAGTAATGACATTGCTTTAATGAATATGCTATATTCATTTTTAAAGCGTTTATTCTCAGAATAAAGTTGTTGGCTACTCCTGATATTTGAAAGTAGATATTTCTCCTTTTTAAGAAAACTAGAGCAACTACAAAACACACTTATGCAGCAAAATCTCCAATTCACGAACTAGAGGTTATACAAAATAAATATTTCCTTAAAAATGGAATTTGGTAAAAAAAAACTTACTCTGAAGGTCCACATTTACGCGCAGGTTAGCGTGGATTTGACGCGTTCAATTTTTCGCAGATTTTAATCCCGGCTTGCTTGTTCTCGCAAATCACATCACTTGTACACGCCACGGACCAAGCCGGGGCTACAAACCTGTGGTTTCCAACCCGCCACACAGACCGTCTTAGAAATCCAACCGTAAAGAACTTGTGTCACAACATACTCTTGTCCGAACTTGATATGTGAAACAACGAAATTCATGAAAATATAAAACACCAAAAATCAAGATCATTATTCCTCAGAATATCTACTCGTACATTTATTTCACCAATAAACAACACTGTGTTCATTTGGAGAACATATAATGGAGTGTAATATCCAAATGGTCCATTTTATTAAGTCATCTTAGAGAACTGAAATGGTAAATCAAAAGTAAGGGCGCAGGTGATTATCCAGAGCTCCTCCCCGAATGAAAGTCTTCTCACAGATGGCACAGTGGAAAGGTTTCTCACCAGTGCGCATGTGATGGTCTAAGGTTCCTTTTCGATTAAAGGTGAAACACTAAAGGTTTCTCACCAGGGTGGGTACGCATGTGCTCATCCAAGTGACCTTTTTGTGTGAAGGTCTCCTCACAGATGGAACACTGGAAAGGTTTCTCGCCGTGTGGGTGCGTATGCAACGCCCACTTTCTACTGAACATCTTCTTGCAAATGCAATTATCACTTTAAACGTTTTCTCCTGTGGATTCTCGTGTTTGGGAACGCGTCCTTGCGGAGCGCGGCTTGCTCATAGCCGCTGAAGCTCCTCTCAGTGGTGCAATCCAAATCTGTACTTTGACTATGTTGTAGCTGGATTGCGCTAGTTTTCTCAGATGCAAAACGCCCCCAACTATCAGGAGGGCGGAGGAGGAGGAGAGGAGGGGGAGGGCGGAGGAGGAGGAGAGGGGAGGAGGGAGAGGGAGGAGGAGAGGAGGGGGAGGGAGAGGGAGGAGGAGGAGGCGGCAGCGGCGGCTTTATGTTAAGTAAAATGTTATATGCCTCATAATTTTAAAACAATTAAAAATATCAAATTATATTCATTGTAATTATAAATTACAATACTAAAGATTTAAAATCCAAAATTTAACTTGAAACTCTTAAAGCTTGTTAGGTATTTTTAATTCTCCCGTAAAATTTATTTATTAGTGGTTATGACATTTTGCAGTTTCATGAAAATTATGTAGAATGTCTGATGTTTAGAAAAATAATAAACTTTCCTTGTGTTTAAAGCCACTTACTACAAATGTTTGTAAATCAATTATAGAATATAATTGAAATCATAAAATAAAGTGCTACATGATTTATTACCATATTGAAAACCATAACTAATAGTACGTATAGACCATTACTAAGTAATTGCTGAAAAGAATTAGCACCTTGATTTTGAATAGCTGTTTCTTGGAAGTGTTGAACATATTAATTTTGTTTCTCTTCAATTCGGAACAATCAAATAATCATTTCGTATATTGAAAATGTTGAACACACTGGCTCTGCCAGAAAGGTTCATTTCTATATATAATTCAGATAATATTCTATAATAAAGTTTAGAAAATTGGGTGGAGGTGTACAAAGCAACAGACAACACGAATACCAAATTTAACTTATTCATAAACATATTCCAAAGTTATTTCAACACTGTTTTCCCACAAACACTGAAAAAAATAATAAGCAAAAACCATAAATCCTGGATAACAAAAGGAATCAAAACAGCGTGTGAAAGTAAACGAATCATGCGCGAAACAATCCTTCACCATGAATGGAGCTCTGATTTCATTCCTTATTACAAAGCATACAAAAGTACCTTGAAGAAAGTAATTAAACAGGCCAAACTGTTAATGAATGATCAATGTACCAATCAATCAACCAAAGCACAAAACAAAACAAAAGCAATGTGGAACATTGTGAAAAATACTCTAAAAACAGAAACATTAACAACATTGAACTTCACTACAAAAATAAGGTTCTGCGCACCCATCAAGCACTTGTAAACATATTTAATAGACATTCCTCAGAAATTGGAGAATAAATACTTCACGACAAGTCCTTAAATAATATAATTATGCAGTCAAATATCCACACATCAACAAATGTAAACTCCATATATATCTGTGAAACATCACCTGCAGAGACACAAAAAAATCATAAAACAAATGGAAACAAACTTTCCACAGGACTGGATAATACGAAGATTTCTACCCATTTTTCCCAACCTAGAATGATAAATTATGGAGTGCCACAAGGATCAATCCTAGGGCCCATGCTATTTCTCTTGTACATCAATGACATGCTCATGACCCTACAAAAGAGCAAAATGGTCCTATTTGCAGATGACACAAACATTATTATTAAAACAAATCCCAACAAACTCTACAAAAAGAAGCACAAACAGTCCTAGAGGCGCTAGTAAAATGGTTCCAGGAAAATGAACTACACTTCCGGAATCCACTCTCTAAAGAAAAGCCTCCAGCACAATTGATGATAAACAACATGCCTCTAACAATAGCCCAAAAAACAACTTTCCTTGGATTGTCTATTCAAGATGATCTAAAATGGAACTCCCATATCACAAACAACAAGCTTACCAAGGCATATACATCCTGAAGTCAAATTCTAACTTGGATACACTGCGAATGGTGTACTTGCCAATGTTGACTCGCACCTAAAATACAGAATAATATTCAGGGAAAATTCCTTAGAAACTCTTTCATCCTCCAAAAACGAAAATTGAGAACAATGACAAACACTTACAAACATGAGTCCTGCAAACTACTGTTCAAAAAATTACAAATACTACCACACCCATGCATGTACATATTTGAAATATTAATCTTCACAAAGCAGACACTTATGGGAAACAAGGATTCTGTTACTCTGAACACAGAAGTTCATAACTATGATACTAGACAAAAAAGAAAGGTGTCATGTCAATGTTTCACTGTGCGCATGTTCCACTCAGTGAAACTTCACTCTTTCAAAATATAACCATTATAGAAGGCATTACACTATATAATAAACTTCCTAGTGAATTTAAAAGCTTAAACTCGATACACACATTCAAAAATAAACTGAAAGCTTTCCGTTTAAACAATACATTCTACAGTACAAAATAATATATACATCATAAACACGTATCTACATCAATATAAACTAATAATTTTTGCATTTTGTGTTGCATGTTTTCAAAACCCCTAAATTGGTTACTGGATGTAAAGGATGGACCCAGCCTAAGCACGAATCAATGAAGAATTTCTTTTTTTATTATCATTAATTTTTAATTTAAATCTTCTTACACTACCATCTATAAAATTAATAAGCATTCCATGATATTGTATTAAATACGAGAATTGAATTTTAATTTTAATTTAAGTCTTGTATTTAATTTTAAGAAATATCTGTATTGTGTATTGTATGATTATATACATATCCTGACTTGTCATACATGGACTATTATATTATTTTTATTATTATTATTATATTATTATTATTATTATTTTAGAAGGGGGAAATCCTTTATGGAGACCGGTGAAAACAGTACTGTCGGATTCCGTTCTTGGTTTACCGACTAAACCCTAAACCTTCATCTCTTAAGTCGTGATTTCTCCCACGCGGAAACCGTCGGTAGACATTACTTCTCGTGGAAGATTGACTGTGAAGCTAGTGCTTTAACTCCTCCGCCCCTTTTCCTTCATGATATTAACTAAGTAGTTCTCTATTATAGTCCACTTCTCCAAATTCAACATCATGTCCACCATGTTTTCTGGAGTTATCACTTGTTGAAGTTTAACGTTACGAATCTCCTTTTCCGCATCCCATGCCTTGCACTGAAACAGTGTATGCTCTGCATCGTCAATATCTTCTCGACATAGGTTACATGTCGGACTTTCTTTAATCTTGTAATCATAAAGGTATTTACCAAAGTCACCGTGTCCCGTAAAAGACTGGGATACGTAATAATTCACCTCCCCATACTTTTGACCGACCCATCTCTCAATGTTATTAATTATCCGATGTGCCCATCTACCTTTAGCGTCCACACTCCTCCTTCTTTGTCATTCTTCAAAAAGTAGTTTCCTAGCCTCACTCTTAATAATCTCTATTTACTTGGGACGGAGATGGCTGTTTACTTGTCGAGCTTCCTGCAAGACGGAGTACGTCCTTTTCCATTCCATAGCTATCAGATCGATTGGCGGGATACTGGCCAATACTAGCACTGCGCAAGTAGACACCGTACGGTAGGCAGACTCCTCCCTCAGGGCCATTCGTCTTTGCACTTGAGCATACTTATTTCTCATAACCTGTTTTTCCAATGAACTCGCCCAGACTGGTGCTGCATACAACAATTGTGAGTTAACTACTCCAGATATAATCCTTCTCTTGGCTTCTCGTGGTCCACCTACATTCGGTAGTATTCTTGCGAAGTTGGATTCTGTCCTCGCTGCCTTTTCTGCCACATCACTTGAGTGGCCTAAACTTAAATCCACTATCTCAACCCCTAGATATGTTACTTGGCGCTTCCAGCTTATTCTCGCTTCTCCCAGTCGGATATCGGGAAAGCGAAAAGCCCTCCGAGCGGTAATTAACAAGCTTCAGTTTTCCCACTGCTATCTGAAGAAGTCGCTGTCTAGTCATCTTTTAACTCCATAAAGTGATTCATTCACTCTCAGTTATCTCACCTCAGTCACCTCAATATCCACGACTATTCTACTTCGTTTTGCTACGGTAATTAATTGTAAAATTAAATTTTCTTATCATGTATATAATGTTCTTTGGCAAGCTAATAAGATTTGATATATTAAACGATTTTGCTGTCATTAATTAAATCGCTTCTGCTTTTAGTAATTAAATACCATTTAATTTCTTTTGAAATGTGTTTCAAAACACGTAACTAATTACCGAAAACTTCAACCACACTGAAAAAAATCTGAGCCTAGAAATGGTACTAGTTACAATAACTACGCTGAAAAGCTAAAAATAGGCTCAGCAGCTATAAGCATAGATGTGCTAACTACATTTTCGTAGTTGGGCCGCATTTAAACTACGGACTGTAGTTACTGGGCTCCATGTTTTTCTCTGTTAAGACGAATTTACGGAAAAGGTGCCACACGCGCACCACTTTCGATGCATACTCTGACGGAAAAGGGCCACAGTCTTATCAAAATCAGTAGTGAGCACCGAAATTCGCATAATCTTTGATATCGCGAAAGTCGTAGAGGATTAAGACGGACAGACTGACAGCCTAACTGTACTTTTTGACGTTAATAAATAAATCTTTCGGTTCCATCCAAATCATAAGTATTGCAAATGGCTTTACCGTTTTACAACTTGCCACTTGGTTTTAAATTTCGCATCTGAGTCTTTCAAGTCAGCTTACGTTAAATACAGCAGAAAGTGAGCCTGATGAGAATATAGCTTCCAGGGTACACTTCTAAACACAAAGCAAAAGAAATATATCACTAATGATATTCATACTAAACAAGCTCATCGACACCTTAATACTGACACACCACAGTATATCATGTTGATGTTTCGGCATGATATTAAATATAACTTCCTTAAATACAATTTGAATAAAATCGCTTATATAAGGTAAAGGTTCCTGTGGCAGATAACCGACAATGTTAAAATCAGATTTTAAAATGTAGCTGTCAGAAAAAGCTGTGGCTGATGGGAAAATACTGATTGCATATCTGAATTCAGTATTAAAAACCGCACTAGATTAATATACATCACATTTAACAATAATAACCGAGATTCAAGATCTTCAGCCACGTAAAACCTACAAATAACAGAGCATTAAGGAATGTGAGAACATCTCGAACGACACGATGAAAGAGAATTTGCAGGGAATATTACAGAAGAGTGAGACCTGTCCTGCAGTCTTGTCTGAACTCCAGGACCAAACCAGAAAATTGTTTACAATGCATCATGTCGCACACCATCGAGCAAATGTACATAGACTTTGTATCACGTAAGAAAGGAGGAAGAGGCGTCACACAAATTGAAGTCTCCTGGCACAATGTAATAGTCGGGGTGGGAAAGTATGTAGTCAGTCATCAAGATGGACCCATTAATGATGCACGTTTATGATATCTGACCGAAGAATGGCAAACAGGCATTGTTAAGTAGCAAGAAGCATTGCAAAAGAAACTATTGCAAGATGCGCAAAAAGGACACAGACATTGAACTTCTGGTGCTACTAAACATGAAATGTGAGGCAAAATTGTTAAAGAAATCGTGAAGACACAAACCACTTCCATGGCAATATCTGAACAGTATGGACAAGGTGCGAATCAATCAAAACAATCACTTATGTGCTTAAAAGGGAAAAAATGAAGCCAGAATGAAGCAGTTCTCATAGCTGCTCAGGGTCAGGCGGTTGAGAACTTGACATTCTGATAAAGCGATGCTCAAATTTCCCAAGAAGATAAATGCCGCGTCTGCCAGGAACAAGTAGAAACCATTGAGCATATCGTCTCAGTTTGTCCAATTCTAGCAAAGACCGAATACTTGAAAAGTCACGACAGGGTGTGTAGTTACTCCACTGCAGTTGGGCTAAACCCCGAGGTCATTTAAAAGACTGGGAAGTACTAGAACTTGCTTTATTTGGAACAGCCCGCATTTTTCGCAAAGAATTGTGGGGAAAGCGACAGACCTTAAATCTGCTCCTTTGGAATCTGGAGTAGATTTTATATTTAACAGACTCGTAACATCTTAAGTTGTGAATTACACGAATAATAATACTAAATATTATTATTATAGAAAACAGCCAGCCCCCGTGGCGCAGGCGGTTGAGGCAGCCGTCGTCTACGACGAGGAGGCTGCAGGTTCGAGTCCTACGTAGACATGGTCGTATTTGTGATTGTCCTTTCACCCATCATTATCCAGTCACCCTATAATTCGTCATTCAAGGCTTAAGAACCTTGTCTTACCAAAGGATACAAGGGAAAAGCTTATCCCCGCTTTAGACTACATTAAAATGTATCTCCAATTTTAGTTTTATCTCTCCGCTTGTCATATAATTTACTGGTTTTATTTAGGTTATAAAAAACTGTCTACATCGTATTTCATGAAGCAGCCCCGAATTTTGCTGTTAAAACAATCGCAGAAAGGCACATGGACTCTTAAATAGCTGCTGTTCATAACTGTTTTTGTATTCCATAACTGCTCTTAGAATGGTACCTACTATGTCTATTGCATATATTAATAAAACAGTTGAATAAAGACTATTTTTGAGAAAGTTTCTGTGTTTCTGCAATTTTTCTCGTTAAATTCTCGATTTGCCAACTTTAATGCACAATCTACAAGGTTGTACACCGTAGCTAGTTTCTGATTTTTAGAAAATATTGAATGATAATTCAGAACTCAAATGGTTTGTTCCTAGTTCCAGTCAGTTACAATTTTATATTTTCTGTTATTATAAGTTTGATATTTAGAAAGCTAATTTATCTACTACTGTTCTGCAGTTCTATAGTAAATATTAATCTGGATGAAATGTATTGTGTATGTGAACATTAGATGCAAACATGTAATGAAGTCATCCATGTATCAGTAGTAAAGTAATACACGAAAGTGAAGTTGGGAGATGCAGAAAACTTTTATTTTTTCCATAATTAGATAGGCAAGTGTCAGAAAGAAACAGGCTTTGCTAGTCAAAGATTCTCAAATAAAATTTGTTGTTGAAAGAAAAGGAAAAATACATCTTCGTAATTTCTGGAAAACCAACAATAAAGAATACAGCACAATGGAGTTTATATTATCGTATACTGTACAATAGCACTACCCCACCATAAGGTTTAAAGAAAAAAATTGGAGCAGTTTTTAAGAAAATCTTAGTTTTGTTAATTCTTAAATTGCGTATATTGCACGCAATACTGTGCGAAAACTACGAAAAGTAAAAGAATTATCTATGATACTAGCCAGAAAACAACATTGAATTCGTTTTATCCATTCCAGACTGGACCAAATATAAAAACAATTAAAAAGGGTTTTAGACCTTCCATATATGCTTGAGGGTATAAAAAAGCAGTTATAACAAAATAACGAACACTCCAATTTTCATTATACAGATCACATAATTTTATTATTGTATACTCTCGAAAAACACATGTCCCCCTCACCCCAGTGGCATTTAATCGCTCCGTGCAACGAAAGTAAGTTATCTTCTCGAATTATTAGCGTCTTATCTTCTGGACAAACTAACTGGAGCAGAAATATTAACAGCCACATATTGACGATGGCAATAATGAAGAATTTCAAAGATACGAGGGACGTCTTTGCAAATAATTAATTATGTACTTCTTAACGATTTATTATTTTTTTACACAATTTCATGAGATATGTCAGATTTATTCAAAATGTATCATGCCCTTAAAAATTCATCTTGTATATATTACCGCTTTACTTGATTAAGGATACTTGAGATTATTCCTGTTTGGCCTCCTGCTTGAAGTCTACCAAATGTTCTGCACCAGGCCTTGCACGAGAAGATCCTCTCGCAAAAGGAACTTTTATAAGCGGCGTGTGTTCTCCTTTCAGAGGAACTAAGCTATCATTATTCTCGAGAACCCCATCTGGCAGAAAGAACATGTCAAAGTGTCTTCCCTCTAGAAAGACGCGTCATATGAATACTTAAAATTTCCCTTTTGTAATAGAGCCTTCTGAGCAACATTCAAAAGACTTTTCCCCCCTGTGACTTTAACATGTGTTTTACTTCAAGTTCTCTCTTGGAGAAAGCACTCAGGGACGCCAGTAACATTTAAACTGTTTTTTTCTCCTGTTGTGAATCGGCATGTGGATGAATATGTGTTACCCTTTAAGAAAAAATCTTGTACAGCAGAAGAACATTAAAAGGGCTTTTCCCCTGTGTGAATGCGTATGTAGTTACTTAAAGTCCCCCTTTCAAAGAAACCCTTCTGGCAGACAACATTAGAAAGGCTTTTCCCCTAGTGTGAATCCGCATGTGTGTATTTTAATTACCCTTTCAGGGAAAACTTTTCTGGCAGAGAGAACATTCAAAAGGCTTTTGCCGTGTGTGAATCCGCACGTGCTTATTTAAAGTCCCCC
>BOPP01000401.1:8788-20985 GCA_017312745.1 Gryllus bimaculatus
GTCCCCGCCTCGTCCCCGCCCCCGCTGCGACCTCGTCTCCGCATCGCCCACCGTCTAGAGGAAGCAGTGCTTTTCCGCATGACACCTGACGGCGTTGCACCTTTCGTCAGTCTCTCCAGCTCTGTCTCTTCCTCAACCTACGCGGCCGCTGTCGCTGCCCTTTTATGTGGTGTTTCCGTCCATCTTTTCTTCTCGTACGTCATTCGTCTCTCGGAAATTACACTAAATAATTATATTCGTAATATGTATTAATTATGGTAATGATTCCACGTCCACAACAAACAAAAACTAAACAGTTACATTTATTATTGCATTCTATATAATTTCACTAGTATAGGTATCTTTTGCGATTCTCACGCGTAACTAATCTTCTTAAATTATGTCTCTAAAGAAAGAGAATTTTACGTAGACGTGACAAATTGCACTTTCCCTTTTAAAAATATGAAGGATTTGTGTGAAAAACGCAGCTAAATATTAATGATAATGATAAAAGCAACCTGCAACATTCGGTCAGCTATATTATTAAATAACTCTTAAATGAAGCGTTCTCGGACCTTAAAAATTAAAATTTTGAGTCCAAGAGCCTCAGAGAAATTGTCTTACACCGCAATGAATAGTATGACAAATTCGTGGGTATTCCATTACCTTTTTGCCGATACGGTGCTTATCGAAACTACCAATTCCACCTGTGCATGGAGGAATACAATATATATTCCTCCATGACCTATATTTCAACCTTTGATGCTGGCGGCCGCCTTTGTTACGTCACGCTTAGAAGACTTAGATTTCTCCATTTTATGCTATTTACCTTTCTTTGTACACCGTGGTTTGCGCAGGCTGACGAGGTTTATTTGCATTATTATTAATTCAAGATACGCTCCCGCAGCAACAACTAGAAGTACAAGTAATATTTGATACTGGTGGAGTTAGCTTCTTATTCGTGTAGTGCAACCATTCATTTAAAGTTTTGCCGAGGTGCACGAATGCTTTGTAACTCATTGTGGAGGGATTTACGATGGAAACGGATCACATGTTCCCATATTTCAGTTTCACGAAACCCGTAAGAAACAATAGTGTAGGGTTTTAGAGTTTTCGCACAGGTACGCTGGTATTATTTATTATTTTCATTAGTAACATTTCAACACTGTTGCACTGCAGAGTAATACTACAATAAGCTACACGTCCACTGATCCTTAAGAGTCCCCGTAACCTCTTTCATTATATCCTTCTTTGTACATCGTTCAGCCTTGTACAACACACATTTCCTCTTGGAGTTCTTCACATAGTAGTACATCTCCCTTGAACTTTAGCATAACATATTTGTTTGTATACGACTCCTTTCACAATAGAAAGTATATGTTTATTAACTTAAAGATACGTTCGTGATAAGTTTTCAAGGTACATGTCTCGCCAACCTCTCGCCGAAAGTAAATTACAAATCAGAAGCTAAATTCAGAGTTCCTAAATGGGCAAATGGCCTTTCGCATTGCCAAACTGACTTCTATATGCTTGTACCTGTAATATTGTCACTAACATTTTCGAGGTTGTATAGCCAATTTCATTTCCTTTGACTTACCTCTTACACTGTTTATCATTTATGTATTCTCTCTCTTTTTCTTTTTTTCTCTCTTTTCCTCTCTTTCACTTTCTCCGTCTTTCTCTCTTTCACTTTCTCTCTCTTTCTCCCATAATTTCTTCACTCACCCTGTCCGTCAGTCCCTCGCTCAATCCCTCTGCCTTTGCTTCTTTCTATCTCCCTCCCAAAGGTAGCCCCGTTGCTGCCCCGCCCCCAGTTAGCCCCAGACCGCCCCGCAGCGTCGATAACTTCCTGGTCACCCGACGCAGAGGGGGACGGGGACGGCACTCCCGGACGCGACCGCGCACGGCCGTTCGTATACGTGTATGTGTGTACCTTGCGCAAGTGAAGCGGCGGCTCCACCCGAAACGCCGCTTTGCAATGCAAACGCGCCCCCACAACCGAGCCGGGCGCCTTGCGCAACCTCCGACCCTCCTCATCCCGCCCCGCACACGCCTCCTCTTCTCGCCCTCTCCCGCACCCCCCGCCCACGCAGCCCGTTTATTGCCGGCGACTTTGCCGGTCGCCATTGCCAAACCCCGCTCATGATTTGCCAAACCCGCCCTGCCTTCTGTCCTCTCTGGCCTTCCCCCCGTCACCCCCGCCCAACGCACGTACCTATCCTATGCCAGGTCGCCCTTGCGAAACCCCGTCTACCCGTCAAACACCCGCCACGCCCGCACGCCCGCACGGCCGCCAACGTGCCCGCCACGCCCGCCCACGCCGCCACGCCCGCCCCACCCGCCGCACAACGCCGCCCCACGCGGCCACGTGATGCCGCCCTACGTGGCCGCCTCCACGCCGCACGCCACGGCCGCCCCCCAGCCGCCCCCACGCCACGCCCACGCCGCCCCCAGCCGCCCCCACGCCACCGTACCACGCCCGCCCCCACGCCGCCCAGCCGCCCACGTTCACCCCACGCCGCCCACACGCCGCCCCACGCCACTCACCTCCCTTGCCGGTCGCCCTTGCCGAAACCCCGTCTGCCCGTCAAACCGCCACGCCCGCCCCACCCGCCCGCATCACCCCGAGAGCAACGCCGCCGCAGCACCCCGCCCCCACACGCCCCACGCCGCCCCACGGTTGTCCGCCCCACGGTGCTTCGCCGCCACCCGTAACGCCGCCACACGAGGGACGCCGCCCCCACGTGCCGCCCCACGCCACCCTCACCGCCACACGCCGCCCCCACGCCACCGATTACGCCGCCCCTACGCCGCCCCCCGGCCGCCCAGCCGCCCCCACAACCGCCCCACACCGGACCCCAAGACACACCCCACGAACCGCCCACACGCACCGCCACGGCCGCCCCGACCACGCCAATCCGTATCACGCCGCCACGCAGCCCCCCCCCTTCTATACTCCGCCCCATTCCCCGACGCTACGCACTGTCTCGTTCCGCTCTTCGCCGGCCGCCTCCGGTCGTGACCCCGTTGCACGGGCGGCCGCCGCCGCCGGCCCCGCCCTCGCCCCCACGAACGCCGGCCAGCGATCGCCCAGTGAGCCCCGTCCGCAGGAATCAAACAGCTGTATTGCGGCGCTTTCCATTGCAAATGACGGCGCCGCGGGCGCGCGTCGACGGATCCGCTGCGCGCCGGAAATTGCGCGGCGGAGGCGGCATCTCCGTGGCCTCGTTGAATAAAAACGTGTGAGGCTACGGCAGCACATACTTTCTCGCTTTCTTTCTAAATTTGCAATTTTCGAAACTTTCAGAGGTTAGTGAAAATGAGACCTGCGCCAATTCTTTTAAGCGTTCCTTGTTCTATCCATGAAAAAAAATCGAGTGTGTTTTGATTTTTTTTTAAATTTGCATTGACATGAAGCAGAAATTACGCGAAAGCTATTAGTATTTGCGAAAAGTTGAACATGAACCTATTTTAAGATTTGTCTTTAAAGAACAGATTTACTAAGGCAAAAAGAAATATTTGATTTGATTTGATTTGATTTGAATTTGCCTTATTTTACGTGGCGAGACTCGGGCCATCATATTAAGTAAATGACAATTTTCATTATTTAGAATTTTCGTTTCTTTCTGATAATTCACTATCCATCACTTCATTTTCGCTTGCTATATATACTCTGTTTGAATTAAGGTTCACTCTGTTCGTTAGAATAATTAGTAAGATATTCCATTTCACTAGTTCTAATCATAATTCTAAACTTCCCTTGTTCTTTTACTTTTCTAGTTTAATTTTATGATATAATTCTTAGAGAGTGTAGTATTTCAAGAATATCACTGACAGTTTTACATCCTACAACAGTAGTAGTTTCATGTAGCTATGAAACCAATTACCTTGAGAAATTTTAGAGGGCTGAGAAAACTGAAATCTAAAATCGTGGTAGAATACTTCCACGATTATATAAATATATTTCTTATGAGCAATTTGTGAGCAAGTTATTTCTCTTTCATGAATGTTTGTGAATTATTGTCACGGTTGTAACCACAATTATAAGTCTTGTTTTGCCTTTAATTCCAAGTTCATTAAAAAGGTGTAATTTTAGAATGGAAATGACCTTCCCGTGTCACGCATGATGAAGGATGCTGGTTCCTACGTAAGGTTATGTCCATGGCAATTAGATGATTACAGTATCTCTTCCTCAGCAATTCATCTTCTACTACCGCATGTGTGTAATAATCACAGCAGGTGTGTGCGAGGAAGATGTACAAATGAAGATGCTTGGTTGTGACGTCAACAAGTGTCGAAGGTTAAAATGCGGAAGTATTGCTGAAAATCATAAATCAAGAGGTGATGAGGTTCCTACAGTATTGCACCATTTTATCAATTCGAAGAACATTATAATTTGTTCAGTGTTGTAGAATATGAAGTGATTTGAAACAACGCCTCAATAATTATACTACGTAGATGCACCTTAATGATAGTTTGTTGTGTAAAATAAGAGTATGAATAAATTAAAGAACTTTGGACGTTACAGTCATATAAAAGATTAATTTTTAGATACGTATTCAGTTTTTACAATTTATTGGTTACATCCTCTGCACGTATAATTAGTTTATGTGCAATCGGTATAAGAAGATGTAAGAAACTTTTTGAGTTGTGTTTTTTAGAGCGTAGAGTAAATTATTTGCTACATTTCTATTAGTCAAAAGGTGTTTGCACACTCAAAAACTGAATCGAAATTTTACAGTGGTTTACAACTTGATAATGTTGCTGAATTACAATATAATAGCGAGCACTATAAATTTCTACGCGAATACTTATTTGAATGTTTTTCGCCCAGAAATAATGGTGGAAGTTTCTTGGAATAAGATGTGAGAAAGGCATATTTTATTGATCCAACTTCCCTCATTAATCGAAAACATTTATTCTGGGAATTCAAAATGCCGTCTCCGAGAGTGTATCACGCAACAGTTCTGCGAAAAGAAGGGAAAAATTGTGCGCATTCTTTCAGATAACCCAATTACTTGTTCTTTCCCGGAAAGATAGAGAAAGTGGCGAATATGACCTCTGAACACTCGGCGCGCGGCCAATTCGATCGATTTTGCTTATTTTCCTTCTGAAGCATTAAACATCAGTCGTATGCCGCGTGCCAGTTTATAGATATAACGAGGGCAACCTTGGTTGAAGGGTCAGAAACATGCAACAAAACTTATGACGTGCGTGAAAACCAGGCAACTAATTTAAAATTATCAAGTCTACTTTAAAATGCTTACTTCTTCATCTTCCTCTACAAATATTTGAAATTAATTTTTTTCTTGCATCCTATAAGTATAAGAACAAGGTGTGCGGTATTTCACGTTTTGTAAAGTGATTGAAACAAGAGATAGGTCATATAGCCGAATTTAGAAGACAATTCAAAATTGAAACAAGACCAAAAACACGAAATTTGTGGTTACTTCTGCATTTGAAACTCATTCATTACTTTTTTAATATTCAGATGTTTTAAATTTATTTTTACATTAATACACACCACACACGCCATAACAAGTTTCATTAATTCCTCAACTTATTTTTACACCTACTTAAGTTATCCAGCATTGCCCAGATATATATTTAGCACATTCATCTATTAGAAAAGATTTTTGTTTTCGATAGAGTAAAATGGGTATAATTTACATTTCTGTTATCTCCGTCACATCTCGCACTCCTGGCCAGCCCCGCCCTACCCCGTAGTCTCAGCTCCGACTATGACTATGACTATGCCCCGCCCACACACACAGGTGGATCAGAATTTGATTTCATTTTAAAAAAAGCAAAATAAACATTTCAGAAAATAGAAAGGCAAAAATGGACAGCGAGGAGAATAGTGAATTATTGAAAAATAAATTAATTATACAAATCCTTTCTTGGTAGTAAAATATAAGTGCATGTAGAAAAAGCAAATACTTACAAAATAGCTCACTAAATTCCAACTCCCACGTGTGTTAAGCTTCAATAGTTTAATCATTGAATTTTTATGTCAATGGGTTCCTATTCTTATTATATACATTTTAGAAATAATATAATCACTGAGGATATTTCCATGGAACTATTTACTCGATGGTTACTCTATTTCGCAAAAGACAGCTGTCCTGTACAAACTGTACATGAAGTCCTCAGCTTAACAACATGTCGGACGTACAGTAATACTTTGTTTTGTATCCTCATGTACTAATCATTCGACGTATTTTCATTAAAACTGAACCCTTGTGGTTTAGGCTAATAGTTTCCCGTTTAGCCGCCTAACCATGTAAAGATGCAAGTGCCAACTTTAAAGAAACAAACATTCATAGAATGAAGTAAAAAAAGTTTTAAAATTTATTTAGGATTTGATTATGAGTCGAATGTGAATGCATTTCAATGAAGCTTATTTTGAAGTGTAAAATTTGGATATTCACTTCTTTGCATTATTAAACTAGCAGGATGCCCCCGCGTTGTCTGGTATTTATTACCATTGTCTATCAGGTAGGAAACTGAATAAATTGGAATGGACTTTGGCCCTGGATCACATTGCCCAAACCCATCCTGCTTATCCCAGCGCCGTGGCCTTCCTTGCTTTGCCTCGTCCACCACTGCCCGCCCTTATCTCCCATATTCGCTACGATCACCGTTGCTACTTCCATTGTGAAGCTGTAAACATATGTATTTTTTCAATACCGTATAATAGTTGGTCTAATTTTTTTAAGGGTTTAAGAAAGAAAAGGATTTGAAATTAAATTATATTTGAAGTAAGTTAGTGGTCATTATACATGAATTGTTATAAAGCACCTCGACTGGGAAGTATCTTTGTTTTTCGCGCTCTTTTTTTTATCACCCACGAACGCGGTATGCTGTGCCACGACTGGTAAATCGATCTTCTATAAAACATTGTTTTTCAGCCTTAAAACATAGTTAACTTTTTATGGATATTAGACACTAATAATTGTTCACGGAATATAAAGCTACACACGATGCATACACGTTCAACCCAATTTCAATTGTTAATTTGACTTATTTTGTTTGTTTTTCTATAAAACACGAGTATTGAAGTCAACTTCGCTACTTGTTTCAGTATTAATTTTGTTTAAATTTTTTAGCGTAATTTTTGTTAGTTTTACATATGAGAAAATTGAAACATTCACAATTCTGGAATCTATCAGAATTCGTATTCCAAAAAGTGGTGTGAGGCATCGAGAGAAGCTTGACACTAGTATGACGCAAGAACATCACCCCACTCTCTCCATACAGCGAGTTCTGACTACTGTTCGCTCACGAGAAAGGCGATGTTTGCGAATAGCAGAGTTATTTGTTCTTTCGTTCCACGTCATGTCTTGCTTCAGCAACAAAGATAAATGGTAGGGAATTTTTGTTCTGGTTCATAAAGGAAATGGCAACATTCCTTCATTCTTGGCTTCAGACGACACTTTCTCTGGTTCGGAATGCACGCATTTCCTTAAATTCCAAAACTGTTTGTGATTTTGGATGCTGACTCGTCGTCTGCATCCAAATTTTGCGTTTTCATTCTTGAAAAGAACATGCTGGATATCGTTAAGTACAAACCAACCCAATATTCTAAGTGGTGAAGATGATATTTAAAAATGGCGTTGTCGCAAAATAAAACGAAATAATACTCTTTGGTCAACATTTGCGGGGGTTAAGCCTCGTATACGTGTAAAATGCGCAATGGTCCGATACAGCTACGTAATGTTTGGGTATGAACATATTATCGTCAACTTATTATTTATTTAGTTATTTCATATATAATTAATATTTTTCTTCCACAGAGACTTGGATACTGTTGCCTTTTGGAATAGAATAACTTTATGTACTCTTCGATAAAAATTATAACTTATCTACTCTTTAACATCTACAAAAATGTTGAAAATGCAATTAATAAGAACATTTTACAATTCACGGTATTCTTAATGACATTTGCCCAAATAGAAATAAGAAAAGAACCTTGTAAAATGATATGATAAGAATTACACAAACATTTCTAAAATAAAATATTTTCTCTTTTAAAAAATTCACATATCTGGTTTGGTAGTGTTGAGCTCGTGTAATGTTTTGAGAGGTGATTGGCCCATCTTATTTCTTATGAAAGTTGCGCAGTGAATTTCGAATGACACATTTCCTAACAAAGCCTTGTAGTCATAAATGAGGCGAGGCGAGGTTCCAGTGACTAAGAGGCTTCAGAAGCCGCGAAAGATGGGCGAAGCGTCTCAGAGACACATTCGTGGCACGTCGCATTACGTCAAGTAGCCGGGCTGTCGCCCCCGCCTCTCCTCTGCAACCTCTCTCCCCTGTGCTCATGGCGTAGCGACTGCTGGTCTGGCAGGATCATGTCTGACAGTCTAAACACAGAAATAAAATAAATAAGTAAAAATAAATAAGTGAAAATAAATAAATGAAAATAAATAAATGAAAATAAATAAATGAAAATAAATAAAAATTAATAAATAAAAATAAAAATAAATAATGAAAGATAAATAGATGAAAGAAAGAAAATTCAAATGGAGAAAGGGAGAAGGATAGGGGGAGGATGGGGGAAAGATGAGAGAAGGAAGGGGAAGTAGCATAGGGAACGAAAAGAGAAGGAAGAGAGTTGGAAGGGGAAAGGATAGGAGAAAGCAAGCAGAAAAAAAGAAAGAAAGAAAGGAAGAAAGAAAAAGGAAGAAGAAAGAATTGGTGTTTTAACAGCTCATACGTGTTATTTTAAATCTTTCACTATTTTCAAATATCCAGAAAAATGGACCTAAAATGAGATCTTGTCCATTTTTTACTTACTTTGTTTTACCCATGGTAAAATTTTAAGAAAAAAATTGGAGCCCTTTTCGAGAGAAAAATTGTAAATTACATTAACTTGAATAAATTTTGGGAACTGGTCGTTTTTTTTAAAAACATTGTTCATGGCCTTATTTTTAGAACTCATTTGATTTATACTAGAAGAAATCTTTATCATGGATATCGTACTTTTGTAATGTTAATTTTTTCTACCATTCTAAAACACAGAGTTTGCTGAAAAAAAACTAACAAACTTTTTACTGTCCTTTCATTCATTAAAGAAAAAAAATTGAAGAAAAATATGGAACTAATTTTAAGAAAATGATTGCTAAAAGAATGCACATATTTCACATAAAATTACGACAAAACTACTTAATTTTTTGAAAAACTGTGTGTAATCTTATTTCATAATTTGAGGAGATACCCATTTTCAATTTTGTAGTTGTAGAATGCTGCCGAACATTTTTTGAACCTTTCACTTTCAAAAATTCAGATATTTCAATAAAAATGTGACCTGCGCCATTTTTTTAGTTTGACGAATTTTAATCCAAAATGTTAGAGCTGTTTTTCAGAAAATTATGAAAATATTTTTTTGAATCCATTTAAAGAATCCCACAAAACTGAAATATCATTTCCTAACTTGCAGGGCCTCCTCTTTGTTCAGTTCGATCAGGGAATGTCAGTTTGGAGAAAATCTGTTTGAACTGTTTAGGAACTATCGTTAAACACAGACATACTTTTTGCCGTCAATCGATTTTCCTATATGAAGGAACTACAAAAGGTGCTCCCTGACTATATAGCTTGATAGAAGAAGTAATTTTTTGGCTATATGAGCAACATTTGTTGACGTTTTCGTTAACAGGGCTCCAGTTTTAACTGTCAAAAATTCATCGATACCTGCATCATGATTACAATACATTCCCTTTACTACATTCACAGTAAAGCGAGGAAGTATTTTTATACAGTCTGTGTTACATTTTATAAGATCACATTAAGGGGTTTAAATAAAATATATGCGATTTATTCCATTTGTTTTGTAACCAATACAGAAAATACTTATTTACTTAAAACAAGTATGTTTAAATAATAGAATCAAGAGTCTTATCATCCTGTACTTCGGTCATGATTATAATATTCTGTTTATAAGTTCCAAGATACAAATAAATTGGAAAAGAAAAATCTCAAACAAAATTACGAGTAACATTAGAAAATCGTATTTCTAGTTTTAATTTTCAAGAACTGACCGCTTATTGTTAGGGCGACTAGCTGAAAAATTTGGAATCTTGAAATGATTGGATGTCAGAAGATTCAAATCCCAACAGATGACTTGGGGGCGAATTTTAATGAAATGCCATTTTTATTTCTTTTCGCTTTAGAACAATTCCGTTTAGAATACAAATTCATTTTTTGTTATGACGAAATGAACCCATGGACTCATTTTTATCATTTTCTTGCATTTTTTCGTCGATTTCGATTAAGTCATTTGTTACCATTTTACCTCATTTTTACTGCATCTTTCGCTGATTTAATCGATTTTAATATCATGTTATTGGTACTTGCTTCCAACAATATTTACGAGGTGCAACAAATGTTTATAACAGATTTTCTGAGTAGTCTATTCGATTTCTTCGCTCATAGTGTCAGCAGTTATGAGTACTACGAATGTGTAGTCTACGGCTTCTGTGACGTTTATCGGCGCCACTGTCAGTCCGGCCGATTTCGCGATAAATACGGCAGAAATTTTCTTTCGATGAACAGTCCAAACCCAAGTCATTTTGCTCTATTTTTAAAGCATTTTAAGAGCATTTTTCGCAATGTTTTAAGTAATTAAAATCCGCCCCCTAGTTATGACATTAGTATCAATGTTTTTTTTTATGTCCATAGATTTTATTGGCTCACACTTACATTCTATACATAGAATGTAAGTTGCAAGTAAAGGCGGCTCCCGCAGTATGCCTGCGCGCTCGTTCAGGACATCACCTGTATGAAGCTGTAAGTAGTACTCATTAGTTTCACATGGTCTGTAGATTTTCTGTGGATTCTCTACAAATTTCTCTAGCCAGTGCAATCGACTGTCCACTGCAAGTGGTAGTAAACAGACGTACGGCCGAGGGGGCAATGTTTTGAACAATTTACTCGTTTAAAACGTTTTAATGCTTTTAAGCGAGATTGTTACTGTGTATAGTATACAGTAATGACAGTTTCAGTGACAACACACGCGATCTAAGCCCAGAAATATATTGACACAAAAAGAACCGAAGGGATAATTGTGAAATAAATAACGTTAATGGGGGAGTGCTTGTTCGTTAATGGAGCGTTTCAACTGTTTTTCAGTGCAGCTCTGCTCTCGGTAGAGTCCTTCCCTAGTTACGCAATAAATGAAACTGTTATTTTTCTCTTCCTTTTGCCTAATCTCAATCTCATCATCCCTTTCGCTTTTCATTCTGTCTATCGTTGTGACACAACGCAAATCTATTCAGATTTGCTGAATTAAACCGGTACGTTAACAGATGTGTTTCATCTACATGGTCTCAAAATGTTTATATTTTTGAATGCAATTATTAAGAGTTCATTTTCATTCAGTCTCATTTCAACCAATTATTTAGTTCCATTGAGTTAAATACGTTTTCTTGTACGGCATCTTGAAATCGTCGATAATAATGAACTTCGTTCAAAATGACATGGAAATTGATGATTAGAAAAGAATATTTATTTATGCACCGAGGGCGTTCTAAGAGTTCTAATGATGGAGCGGTGACGAAAGCCAGAGGATCATCTATGGCCCGAGAAATCCTAGATCATTAGAGGCAATGCCCGTGGTGAATACAAGATTTTATTTTGTACCCAATTTTAATAAATCAAATTTACTTCTTTAGTAGTTAACTATACCCTGTTTGCCTTATCATACTTACCTCCCATAATTCCCTATCATAATTTCCTCCATAAGAGAGCATAAGCATAATTTATCTGTTTTCATAATTCCCTCGATCTTACCACGATCAAGGTACGTTAAGCAGTATAATTCGAGTTCCGTAACAAAGGCAATAACAATCAATAAGAACGTATCAGTAAAAAACTAATATTTATACACCAAAGGATTTATAAGGGCTCTAATGAACGCCCGGGGGCCATTGGCCCGATCTTACCTGACGCATACGAACTCCGTGCGGAAGGCAATAACAAGGAATAACGAACGCGTCAAAAATAAATGTGATCCCTCGTGGAATTGCCGGGCCTCTGACGCCGTCCGGCGCGCTCCGCGGGTCCATCCCCTCGCCGGCGGCCGTAGGAACGCGGGCTGCGTCGTTTCGCGAAGACCTCGCGGGGCGACGCCCCTTCCGCCGCGTCGCGACGCCCTTTTGGAAGTCGCGCGACGCCCGGAAGGGGAGGGAGAGGGAAGGAGGGGAGGGGAAGGGGGAGGA
>BOPP01000401.1:31253-42682 GCA_017312745.1 Gryllus bimaculatus
AAGGAGAGAGATCCCAGTTTTTCGACATACGGTTTGCGCAACGTTATGGGAATTATTAACTGTTGTTTTGCAATGTTTTTTATGATAATCTTCATTTTGCTTTCGAATTAACCCACCTAGTATCGGGCGCCTGTTTTTTTGTAAAGTATTTTTTTTACTAAGAAAATTTATTTTGAAATTGGAAGTAATACATTCTTCAATAATTCAAAAACCCAGGTGATTTTCTTTTTCCAGGAATTATTAGAGTGTAGAATGGAATGGATCGTTTTCTGAGTTCTTGTAGGAGATAAAGGGCGCATAAAAATTACTAACTTGTGCATGAATCTCATTAACCTTAATGTAGCACAAATAATGACTTACAGAGTTTGGTTAGTTTTTTTATTTCCATTTGTTGTCTGCTGAATACGATTTGAATACAAATAACTATGATGTTTTCGTGAAAATAGTATTATGTCTGCATAACTAATTGTAAGAAGTTGTGAACATTTTGATCTTTTATGTTTTTGATGTAACTAGAGAGCCATAGAATGAGGTATATCTTTTATTATTAAAAAAAATACGCAATTTAAAATTATCTGTGTATCTCTGTAAGAACAATACTATAAAGTGCGAAGCTAATATGACTAACTTCAGAATGCATTGACTTTAAGTGCCCTAAAGATAGTGTATAAGCCTGAATCTGTGCAGGTGTATTCGCCTTCAAGTCCTCCACGCACATCTATCTCCCCGACGGTACCGCCGGCCGATAGGTACCTCGGAGACAGGTACCCCGGCCGACAGGTCGCGGCCGACAGGTCCCGGCAGACAGGTACCCGGCCGACAGGTCCCGGGCGACAGGTACGTCCTCCCCGGGCGACAGGTACCCGCGGGACAGTAACTCCGGGCGACAGGTACCCCCGGCGACAGGTACCCCAGGGCGAAGGTACACCGGCCGAACAGGTACCGAGCGACAGGGTACCCGGCGCGACATGTACGGCGGGGCCGTCAGGCTGTTCGAGCGACGCGGCGGTTGCATGCGACTCGCTCGTCGGCTGCCGCCTGCGTCTCCCGCGCTAATAATAAAAGAGCGGTTTCCTGACGAGACGACGACGTACGACGCGTGGGTGGGCGTCGCACTGTCGACCGCTCGGCCCATGATCGGCCGGCCAACGCACGCCCCGCCCGGGAGCAGAAAGAAATCGATTGTTGAGAGGGGCGTGGCGTGTTGCACGAGGCGGCGGGCGCGGCGCGCGTGCGCGTCCGAATGGCGTGCGGCGGCGCGCGGCGGCGGCGGCCGGGGGGCGGCGGGGCCGATGCTATGGCGGTTGCGGGCGCGCGCGCCGGCGCGCATTGACCGCCAGCGCCCGAACCCGTCGTCGGATGTCGTCTCACCGAAGCGCTCCGCGCCGCGCGCGCCCGCCGTCGCCGCCGGGGCGCTGCTCGTGCCTTCCAGCTGTTCGCGTCGGCGCCGCGTGGGCCACGCCAGCAAACCACCTCCAAACACGTGCCCAGCCCGCGGCACCCCGGCGGGCCCGGCCGCGCGCCGCCGGCCAGGCCACAGCCTGCGCGACCCTGGGACATACTTTTGGGAGATGACGAGCGCTTGCAGGTGGACAGGTTCTTTCGGCTGTGGTCTCTTCAAACGACGGCGAGTGCGCAGTCAGGTGAGTCACGCCCCCCCTTCCCTCTACACACTATAACTTATGAACGGTTCTTGTGTACGCTGAACGACCGCCATCCATTCATACTCTCGGCACAGTAGGCTCAGACGCGGTAGCCGTGGCGTTGCCTGCGGTTGTTGTGGGTCGTTGGGGCCGCCTCTGCGACGCTATTGATGTAGGAGATAAATACGGTACAACCCCCGCGCGCCGCTCACCTCCTGTCGTCTTCTTTCTCTTAATCTCTCTCTCCACGTGTCCGCGTGCGGCGGCGGTGCCGCGTTTTGGCATCCGCGCGCGGATATTGAGGCCGGTGGGAGGCCGCTTGCGCTCGCGCCGGCGGGTGGGTGGGTGGCGGGCGCGCCGCGGGTTGGGGAGGTGGTGGCACACTGGCGGCGCCACCCCCTCCGAGCACTTGTCGGGCGCTTGTCGCTCGCGTAAACAACGGCCCCCCCTCCCGAGACTCATCAAGCGTCTGCACGGGCCCGGAGGCGGGCGCATACCTGACAGAACGAACAACTAATGCTTCGTTCTCGTTCTGGTTCATTTTCCTGCGCCTGTGCTGCGTTACCGTGATGGAAACACTTGCGGGCGGTGGAATGCATTAATTGTAAATACGTAGTGAGTGAGATTGTTTAGTTAGATCGTATGAGATTATGGACTCAAATTTAAAAATTAAATCCTTGTAAAAACATTTACGGAAAAAAAAACTTTTTGATATTGGTGAACTCATGACTTATAAGTACCAAACTGACTGTTAGGTAATACATTTTCTTCCGAAAAGAATAAATCTTCAACTTTCATCATGTACTAACTACGTTTTGTAATTTATAGACTTTAATTTTAAAAAAGGATGCAAAATTCACTACAGAATCCTTTTGGCAATGAAAGGTAGAAGGTGCAGCCATAATGTCAATTTAGAGTATTTAAAAAATATAAAATATAAAAAATTAAATAATTAAAACAGTTAAATAAAGATTTAATTTGTTCTTCTCGATAAACCAAAGTAAGAACCGCCACCGATATGTAATTGAGAGATTGAAATTCTCTTTTTTTCACGTATCTTGGAATGAAAAGAAGATCTAATCTATAGGTGTCTCGTACATTGAAGTTTAACTCAGGCTACTCTCCGAGGTCCTAGAAAACGCGAGTGCCGATTGTGGAGGATTTCGACAGTAAGCCTAGATAGCTAGATTGAATTCGTCGCTATCCTTAAATATTCTAGCGGGAGTCGGTCTGATGGTAGTTTTTCGTTTTTTCTTGAACGACTCAGGCGAATGCCGGAGCAGTGCTAACAAACGGGCGCGGACCACGCGCGGATCTTTTCTTCCTCTCCTTGCCTATTTTACGCGGGGAGACCCGTCGGGAAGCTAAGAGTTTTGGCTACCTTACACTCAACTTCAAACACTTTACATGCAGTACACTACCAAAAACGTCGGGAGTTGAGGTCAGAGCTAAGAATTGTCCGGGTGGGGTGTTAGGAGAAACTTTGTTGGGGAAAGACCTGCAAGCAGACGTCAGGTCGCACCCGGATTCAAACCGGGGAAGATCATTCTCCATCTGCGTATTGCAACCAGCACTACCTAGGGAATGGATGTTTTAGCAGTTGACACCCGAACGCAAAAATAATTTAACCAAATAAGATCAACACACGGTCTATGATCTAAATAAGCAGATTGTTTGACGAGAAACGAAGATATGATAGAGAGCACGTAGGAGAGCGACTGCGCGCCGCCCGGGTTGGGAAAACGTATTTGACTCCGCATCTCGGCCGTTCCTTTGATTCGCTCGTGGGCCCGGGCGTCGTGTGATCGTGCTCGAGCGTAGAGCTGCTACGCTTGGGGTCGCAGACGGCTCTGCTCTGCCCTCTGCTCTGGGACACGCGCCTGTCGGCGGTCAATGAACAGCGTGGGCAGCCTAGGATGGCATCGTTCCCACGTCTGTTGGTTTTCGTCAGCTGAATCAACTCTTCTTTATGAAGACAAGGGTAATGTCAATCGAAGTCATAGATCACCTCTTCTACTTCTCTTAGAGAAAGAGTATTAAAATAGCAATCTCATGCAGGTGTGATAATTTGTGGAATACTTATATACATGCCCGGGAGAACCGTTCGGGAGCTAAGGAGCTTGTCCCCGGCTGGGGGGTGCCAACTGGTGGGAAATGGTTGGGGAAATCCCCGCTAGCCAACGGGTAGGTGGTGTCTGATCTGGCAACAAGGCGAAGATCACTGCGTCTTCCGAGAAAAAAATCGTAACACTTACGGGAATAAATGACCTGGTCGTTAGGCCGGATTACAACAATATTGGATTGTCACTAGTTAATGTTTCACGGGGAAGACCAATGTTTTGGCATTTTTTCTGTAAACTATGTTATTGTCATTTTCACTTCATCCTCAGTCCAACAAAACGCATCCCATTTACATACTAACCCTTCTGTAATTGCAGGTCCGGTTTTCTTAAATGTTTTTAACGTAAAAAAATACGTTTTCGACAATTCATATTTGCGAAGAAATTGATCTGCAAGGCGTTTTCATACAGACTAATTGAGATGATGTTTCTATTCAAAAATAAATTGAAATATCATAAAATATCAAATTTAAATATTCGATTACAGTACTATATCAAGATCGTTGTTAGCGTATTGTTGTACACAAATACTCATTATTATTGGAAGTGGTAAAAAATATCATACTTTCTATCGAAGCTCTCATTAGGAATTTAATAGTAGTGTCAGTTTCGGCTCTGCGTCGTTCTGTGTCCGTGATGTTCCTGTATCGTGGTCATCGGACCGGTCTCGCCTGACTCACGGGCAGTTAGTCGAGATGTATTGACTAAACAAAAATCAATAATCAACATTACGGAATGACGAGGCAGCAGTTTATACATATCTTCCACTACACGAACAAAAACCTCAACTAACAACGAACTAACTTGGAAATATTTTACTCAGCAGATTGTAGAGGAGTTATAATTAGTGGATAATTGATTCTCATTTTATTTTTTAACTATGTAAGACTCATAAGACAATACTGTATCCAATTAAATTACTTGGTATGAGATATGGTAGTATTTTTTCTGAATATGTGACGTAAGATATAGAGTCTTAACCTTAAACTAATTAGGAACAATGCAATTCTATGTGAATACTAAACATGGAATGGAATTGCACTGTCGTAAAAACATTCTAAGAGATTATCATGAATTTATAGCGCTTTGATGAGATTCATGCTTCAGTCAAACGACATGAAATAAGTTTTAAGCACTAACGTTACATCACGCAAAAGTTAAGGTTTTGAATTCGAAACCACTGCACAGGTTGCTTTATTTTGTCTTTTTTTCTAGTACTTACATTTTTTCAACGCATATGCTGGAAATAAATTCTATATTTCAAGAGAATCTCATATTCTATTAACCCAGCTAGGCAGATGAATGACATTCAACTTGACAACTTCACACCGAGCCAGAAACTTCTATGTATGGGTGGGGGATCGGGCAACGAACAGTTGATTAATCAAAACAATTAGGCACCCCTTTTGGGGGGGCGTTCGAGCGCAAGGCAGAGTAACTCTGCCCTTCTGCCCGCAGCCCCGCTGCCCGCCCCGCGCAGCCCACGCCCTCCCGCCAGCCCCGCCTGTCCGCGGCCCCGCACCTGTCGCCTAGCCCAGCCTCTCCCAGGCCCGGCCCCCGGCCTCCGCCCGCCAGTCCCTGCCAGCCGCCCCGCTTCCGCCGCCCGCGCCCCATGTCCCGCCGCACCCCACTCCGCCTCCGCGCCCGCCTCCGCCCCGACCAGCCATCCCCAGCTTCGCTCGCCCTGCCTTCGTCACCACCCGCCCACCAACCACACCACCATGCCTCCCACGACCTCTCCCCGCCTACCCAGCCACAGCTACGCCCGCTCCTACCCGCACCCCCGCCCGCGCCTTGTCCTGTCCGAGGGGGCCGCGTTTTTTAATGGAGCGGGGCGGCGGCGGCCTCTTTATCAAAAAAATCAATTAATTGCTGGGCGCTGCGCGCTCGTGTTTTGTTCTGCGGTGAACAAAAGGCGGCCCGCCCCTTGGTGCTTTTTGGGGGCGCGCGGTGGCGCCCTTTGTGAAAGCACCTGAGGGAAAACTGCCTCCCGTCGCTCAGGAGAGGCATGTGCAACATCCATCGTTCTGGATTTCGATGAGATTTGATTTTAAATCGCACGTTACAACAGTTGAATTAATTTCGCATTGTAGTTAATATAGAATGCGACTGATATATCCAAATAATGACATACTCTTTTTTCCGGAGAATGTTACGAATTATTAACTCGAATTATTAACGCGTACGATACACAACTGGGTTAGTGATGCTGCAAATGATTGTTGCAAAATTGGCCATTTTACTGAAGTATTCTTTTAGCGAAGTACTTGTACGAAATGTAGACAATTTCGTTCTATTAAGTAGGTGTAACATATCGGGTTCTTAAATACAAGCTTCCTGATCTAGTTTCCTTGTGTTACGAAAACTCGTTTGTGAAGTAACAACTTTCTCAAACAAAACTCTCGTTATTTCCGGAAATTTTTAAAATGAATGTCTAACGCACTCGGTGAGTTTCCTAAAACTAGACAAATATTTTCCTCCAAAGATTGAACAGTATCAGTTTAACAGTATCTTCTATCGTAAATAGGAAATCTACAATTACTTTGAAAGGGAATGCAAAATCGAAATAAAGTGTACATAAGTGCAGTCAGCGCAAAGAAATGAAAAGGTTAGGTGTAATTTGTGATAAAGAAAGCATGACACTTGGATATGTATCTCGACAGAAAAGCAGTTCGCTTTCGGGCTGACGAAGCATTGCCACGGCCGCGCCGACGTGCGCCAGGCGGGCGAACGTGTTGTCTACGTGAACACTCGCCCTTCCTTGTTGTTGAAAAGGTCACGTCATTCCCATCTCTCCACTTCCACTCCTTGAACGTATGAACCCAGTTCCAACTCCTAAACTCTCACCTGCGTCCCCATAACCGTTACATTTCCCGAACGTTTACGTATTCTTCTAGTTTCTCTTTGGCACACGTACTTGTTACCATGCCCTCCGGCAGCGCAATGCCCATTGCCACCGCGGCTAATACCACCTCTGGCGCCGTCTGGAGGAGAATTCCGGCTGCTCTGATCGCTAATTTTTCGTGGTTTCTCCCATCAATTTCAGTCGCATGCCGGGAAGTGCCTTACGAAAAGGCTATGGGACTCTTGCGATCTTTCCTTCCTCTTTCTTATCCTGTCCTCACCCCAGCTCACCCACACTTACACTCACAGTGCACTGGACTACCACACATGCCGGGAGACAGGTCGGGAGCTTAGAGCTTGTGCTGCTGGGTTGGTGCGCCGCTGATGGGAGACACCTGGTTGAGGAAAACGCCACTAGCCGACAGCCAAGTCGGCACTAGATCTAGCCATCCAGCAGGGCTAGATCACCGCCATCTCCCGAGCAAAAAACACGCATTACATTTCTGCATTTCTTTGGCAGTAGACGCGCCCGAAATCACTAGTAATCAATCAATCAATCAAGCTAATACCCCGGGTCATCCCAACTGACCCCTTGAAGCGCCTTTCTCGAAGCGAATCGCCACCGTGCCTCCTTGCCAGGGCTGCCACTGTCCGCACTCGGCCACACCGCTGCGCGGCGCCGCCGCTGTGCCAGTCGATTACGATTCCATTCGCCAGCGCCGCGGAATGAAGTTTAAAATTAATGAGGCACCGAGAAATGCGTTAGGAGAAATAATTGCACACGGTGCGGCGCGCGGCCGGCGCCAATGGAGCAGAGCAGGTCGGGAGAGGAAAGGACGGGAGAGGAAAGGACGGGAGAGGAAAGGACGGGAGAGGAAAGGACGGGAGAGGAAAGGAAAGGGCGGGAAAGGAAAGGAAAGGATGGGAGAGGAAAGGAAAGGGCGGGAAAGGAAAGGAAAGGACGGGAGAGGAAGGGAAAGGACGGGAGAGGAAGGGAAAGGACGGGAGAGGAAGGGAAAGGACGGGAAAAGTGGGGGAGGAAAGGAAATGAGGATGGATTAGAAGACAGAAAGGAAGCACAAAGGGGAGGAGAGGACAGGAATGGAAATGAGCGAACACTGGAGGAAAGGTGAGTAACGAAGACTGTAGGAAGGGTCAGGAGAGGAAAGGAGCGCAGAGGGGAGGGGAGAACAAGAGAGGAAAGGAGTGGAAAGGTCACGAAACGAAAGGAAGGGGAGAAGTGAGCAGATAACAGGAGCGGAGGTTGGAAGGGTCAGAAGAGCAAAAGTGCGCAGACTAGAGGATGGGACTGGAGATGAAAGGAGCAGAGACGGGAGCAAAGGAGCGGAGAGGAAAGGTCAGGAGAGGAAAGGAGCGAAGGGAAGGGCCCTCGTGGAGGAGCTGGAGACTCGTGTTTTCAGCGTGTACTGCAGCGCGTTGCTGCGCTTATTGCCTCGCTGCCCTCGCGCGCAGCCACCCGGCGGCATTCGGCGGAGGGAGATAGGAGGAGGGCGGTGGCGCGGTGTCGAATTGCACCCGCTGTGATCGCCGCTGGCGAAATCGCAGGCGAGCAGCACGGAGGATTCCGCGTGCGAATGCGTTGGTCTTTTAAAGGCCAAGCATCTTTAGGGATCTGTGCTAATACCGTAATTGTTTCCGATAATATTATCGAGATGTAGTGTCTGGGAACCTTTTGGAAAAAGAATGCGTGGAAGACCACCTGTGTCAGGAAAACAAGAAATTTTAAATGTACTTCAAGAGATATGAATAAATGCAGACGAGAGTTATAACGGAAAACAATGGAAACAATTAATTGAACTATTAAAATTGTATTTCAAATTCTTTTATCATTGCTCTTTTGTAATTGTTGGGAAACCGGAAATCTGTAAAAACATTTCAAAATCCGTGTATAATGTCTGTGAAATAACGTACTCTCATAGAGAGATAATCCATCCCATCTTCTGGCCAGTTCATCTTAAAATAGAATATATCAAATGTATGCTTGAGAGCACTAGCTCTAAAAACATAGAACGTTTTAAAAATATTCCTAATTGGTTAGTTCATCGAGGAGGGGAAGGGTTAGTCGGAACGACGAACAGAAGTGTGTTACTCTGACGAGAAAGTGAACTAACTCAAAAAAGCAACTCAAACAAAAGGTGGTGAGTGAGGCTTGACCGCTGCAAACAACGAATTGACTTGTACCGCGCATAATCACTACCGATAACACAAATTCATATGAAGAATTAATGAACATCAAAAAACTGTTACTATAGTCGTAACGGGATTCGTGATGTACACAAGCAATTCTCATCGAATGTTTCTAAACTGGGTTATATCCATGAGGCGGAAAATGACAATATATTTCTTTCATGGCGAGGCTTATCCATGATAATTCGCTTTACGTCCCCCCAAGTTTCTTTCCTAAATAAAGAGCGATAAATTTTCCCTCCGTTATGATCTGAGTTACGTAGCGGAGAATTAAATCTACTTTTGTAGCCATACCCTTCCTCAAGAGACCTCATAAATCCCGTAGTTGCTTCGCCCTAACTGGAAGATAACGGAGGACTTGGAAGTGCACCTTCCGTGAAACAGCAATGTAATCCTCCGCTTGAGAAGGCGGCGCGCGCGGCTACCGCTCAAGCTCCTTGACTCCCACATGAACCAGCGGCGCGCCGTACAGTCGCACACTCTTATATAAACTGTAGTAGGGCTCATTTACAGCTGCGTTTGAAGTAAATCAGCTGTTGACGTTGTCATTCAAACGGAAGCTTATATGTGACTACAGTGATGTCACAATGATGACGTTAAAGTTTCCGATTGGATGAAACCGTCAACAGCTGATTTACTTCAAGCTCTGCTCTGAATAAATCCGCGTATAAAAGGCAGCTCCTGTTAGCAACTGAGTCAGCTCGGTGGCAGAATTGATGTAGTTGTTGCAGCATCTCTCATCGGGAGGTCCTAGGGTTTGAGTACCGTCGTCGGCGGGTATTCGGCTCTACCTCAATAAGAAGAAATAAAATAAATCATCTCCGTAAACTTAGTATTAAGTTGACAGAGATGACTTCTTTTATTTCTTCATATAATTACGTCAGCAATACAGCATCAGAATTCCCGCAATTACTAACTCAAGAACTAGGTCGAACCCAAACTAGATCTGGAGGAGAATTCAGTATAGTATTCGGCTACTTTGATCGTTGCTTTCCATGACTTCTACGATACACAATAGGCAAATAGAGGAGTAATGTCTTAACAAACGAGCCAAGAACTTCACGCGACCATTCCGTCCTCATCCTTCCCCCTCCTCTCCGCTTACGGACTCACACTCGCACATCACTGGGGCGGCGCCCCGCCGGAGAGGTTGCTGAAAGAGAAACCCCCGCAAACCGATCTGTAAGTCGGCGCGGGAACTCACATGTCACCAAAGGAGGAAATCTGTTAACGTTGAGAAGGCTTGTAGGTCAGGCGTGGAGAGATATGAGAACGTAACGTTGTACGAGAATTGTACGTAGGTACTCCCTGTGAAGACGTTCTCGCAGTATACAACTAGGGTTCTATCATTGTTATTGACATAAGAAGTATTGAACTCCCGCGTATTTCGTGTTCACGCACCAAACTCATATCGAGTAATTTTGTAAACATTACCCAAAGCCGCACCAGGCAACACTACTCTTTTAGTGGTCTAGTTTTATCCTTAGCTCCCCTGGAGAGTTAATACGCCCTGGCCACTCCTTCTGGCCTCCAGCGGCGGCTCCTCGCAGCTGCTTAGGGCCTCCAGGCGTTCCGCAGGGCCTCGCCAAGCGACGGGCACGGAAATGAATTCGGTATCGCGCGCGAAATCTCCCGCGGTGCGGGGTAGGGTGGGGGAAGGACGAGGAGAATGGGACGGGGAGGTGGGCAGGCATTTGCCGACGCCGTCGACTGAATTAGTCGCGGAGGTCAGAACTTGGAGTGCCTTAGTTGTCTGAGCGACTTGCAGAAGATGGAGATCTACGAAATGCACTTAAAATAGTCGTTAAGTGTTTGATTACTTTATGATTTTCGTATTTACTAAGATTGTTTGCATCATTACTTATGTGGCGTTCGATTCATGTCTTGCTATTTTTTTACCAACAATTACAATTAAGTATTGGTAAAATATTGATGTAAAAAATCTAAAATTTCCTTTTTGTACACATTAGTTTTGAATGGAACTCTACAAATTTTTCCATTTTTTACATCAATATTTTTCTTTATTGACAGAAATAGGATTCTTTGCTTTCGTTTACCTGACCTTCATCTTGTCTCATCTTGTGTTATCAAACCCCATGAAAACCTTATAACTCAATGCCATTCCTGATTGTTTTCATTTTTTGTGACTACAAACTGATTTATGAGCCAACTAGTATTTGATACAACGAACAAATCTTATAGACTTTTATCAAACTTGCAAATTTACAAAATGAAATTATATTTCCGAAGGAAATCGAAGGGGGGGGGGTGTAAAGCTCCCATCTTAAAAGTGACCGTGTCTGTTGTGTTTTCATTTTCAAAGCTCTACTGAATGTCAATGCAAAAATCATTGGTCAGACAGCAAGTACCAGGGCAGAATTTTCGCTTGCCTAACCCCCACTGGTCCCTCCAACGGCTTGTGGATCGCTGTGCCAGGTATGAAACGTCCATCGAACGCACAGCCGTGAGCTGGCGGTGTGCTCCTTCGCGCCGCGCGTGGCTGCGTCATAAACCCTCCAAGAGACGGAATAGGAGGCCCTGGGGTACCCCAGCGCGGTGGCCGACGCCGATGCCGCCGAACGCCGAGGACGTGCCCGAGGCGGCGGGACGGGAT
>BOPP01000401.1:66683-86158 GCA_017312745.1 Gryllus bimaculatus
GGAGAGCGGCGATGACGCAGAGGCAACTTTCCCTGACACAGCCTCCTTCGCCGGGCGGGAGTAATGCTTAAAATATGTGGAGAGCGACCTACATCGCGTCCGGGGTGCCGCACCCGCCGCCGCAGCCGCCGCCGCCATTCGCCCTGCCCTTCTGTCCCCGGCACCGGCACAAATCTTCCCCGGCCCCTCTCCCGGAAACGAGCTGAAGGCGGAGGGGGCTGAAATACATCCGCTCACGGCTGTGTTGAAGCTGAGGGGTTGCCACGGTTAAAATAATTGTGTAGTGTAGTGGTCGCCAAACTTGTGAAAATTATGAGTAATAGTACCGTCTTCAATCCTACCGTGAGTTAACAGGAAACCTGGACAGAATTTTTTTTTCAAACTTTAACATTTATTAATTGTTTATAAACACACATTTTTATTAACTATTTAGCGAATTTTAATAAAACTGCGTTCAAAAAAATAAATTGAAATGGGATTTCTTATTTCAAAAATTGAAATATATATGTAACGAATTATAAAAGTAAAAACATATTTTTATCAGACTTGTTAATCATCCTTAACCAACCCTGGGCATGACCGCGATCTATCGGAAATTGTCCTCCGATCTACTAGTAGCTCGTGATCGATGGTTAGGTGATCACTGATGTAGCGAGTACATCAAACACACGTCTCCAACGGAATCGTTTGCGCACATCTTAAGAAGAATCTCCCCAAAGGGTGAATGTTTATTTTAAGAGGAAACACCATTGTTGCAAACTCTTTGGAAAATATTTAGATGAGGAAGATCTCTTCTGGGTAGCAGTGTGTGGTTACAAGATACATCGAATAAAACAATATATTATATACTATCTATCGAGGATGTCAAAAGTATTGTCGTCTTGTAAATATCATGACTACAACTACTTCACAATCATACAACATAAATTGAACGATCAGAACACTAAAAATGAATCAGTTTGAAATGAAAATTGTAGAAAAATAGTGTTGGCATAGACCGGATGCCAATGATCTTTCTTGTTGAAACGCCCTTTAAATTTATTCGCCATTAGTTGTATTAATTTTGAATGATTTACATGTAAATAAATGAAGTATAGTAGCCATGAAGTAATCTCTCGATCTCACTGCTTTCCCTCGAATGTTTTTGGGTTTTCCGCGTCCAAGAGAAATGTTTTAAAATGAATTTATGAACATTGTGGCCCGTAAGAAAATAGAAACAAAAAGGTAAACCTGTTTACGAGGAACTCTTGTAAAATGTGGTAGCACTTCTGGCATTTTTGTTTCTTTAGACTGTCGTTTCTGGAGACCTCAGGTGCAGCTTCAGAGAAAAAGCTCGTGGAATTGGAGAGAGAAGAATTTGCGGTACTCGTTTGCAAAAATTAGCAGTATAGTTCACTCTTTAAGGGGTGCACGAAGAAGAAACGATATAAAAAACATTTCTTTTCACAAAATGAATACGTAAAGGTGAATGAAATTAACATTTCTTGTAGTGATATAATTAATCGTTAAAAGTCAAGAACAGATAGTTAAGACTAATTAGGCTCCTTTCACTATACAGAGTTTAACGCAATAGAATGTAATTCATCATTTTATTCGTGTTAATGAAGGCTCTCTAGTAAACAAAATACCCAACAGGTAGTTGTCTAGATATTCATTTAGAACCAACAGATTCCTTAAAGGCTAAGGCCTCCATCTGAACCGCGACGATGAATTATAAATAAACTGAATATCAAATCACTAAAGTATTCAATTGCTTTATTTACTTCAGAAATGTCATTTTTAGCCTCATAGTAAGAACTAGTTCCAACTAGTCATTATTTTTGCAAAAAAAGTTTATTTCAACCGTTAATATTACGTGTCACTCACCGAAAGTACTATTTTGCTCGTTTTTCATTGCCATTCAATATGCCAAATTTTTCTGCAAGGTGGGTTTTCAAAAGGATGATAACACTACAGGCTTATGAATTATGCTACATAAAATTGAAATTACCTTCTCCATATTACTACAAAAAAAACTTCATCACTTGTGTTCACATCGTTTCATGATTTTATTGTTTGCACTTCTAGTTGTTATCATTTTCCTCGAAAATAATTGTCGTTTTTGCTTTCTATTTCTGGCACCTTTTTCTTTCTTGATCGCCTCCTCTTGGGTTTCATATCGCGAGGATCACCCGCGAATCTTACGTACCACTTACCAAAAGGACTGAATGTAAACAACTCATTTAATGTTTTTTACATCCTTTTTCATGGTCGTTCAACAATTCATGTCACATTTCATGTCACAATTTCGTGCAAAGTGGATTCCCAAAAAGATAACGCTATAGGCTTATAAATAATGATACATAAATACAAAATAGTTCGCTTCAAGCATCCGTTCTGTTCATACCGTTTCGTGATTTTATTGTTTGTACTTCTAGTAGTAATCTTCTAACGCGTCGTTACGTTTTCGCTTTCTGCTTCTTTGCATTCTTCATCGCCTCCTCCCGGTTTCCACTGGGAGAGGTGGCTCAGGGCAACTGATGTCACTGCAGTCCCTCTAACCAGGAGGTCCTACACGGTAGCAGGATTTTCGACACTAGCTTATAAGCTGGGTCAAATTCAGTCGCTGTCTGGAGGAGAATTCTAGCGGCCTGCTGCTCTGATCAGTGGTTTCCCGTGATTTCTTCGATCAACAATAGGCGAATGCCGGAGCAGTACCCTAACAAACGGGCCACGGACCGCGCGCGATTTCACCTTTCTTTTCCTTTTCCTATCCTCACCTGTTACACACACACTTACACTAACATGCACTACACTACCACATATGCCGAAGACGGGTAAGGAGTTTAGAGCTTGTCCCGGCTGGGGCGGGGCCCCTCTGGTGGGAAATACCTTGTTGAGGAAAACCCCTCTAGATCAGCGCTGGCTCGCGCCATACATCGGGGTTAAGATCACCGCCACCTCACGAGCAAAAAAAATTCATTACACTTTCGGGACTAATGACCCTGGTAGTTGTCGCGCCCCGAATGAGCCAAACAATCGGCAAATGCTCCCGGGTTGCGCGTGGCGTGCGGCACCGCTGGAGCGGCGCTGCGGTCGCGGTGCAAGCGGCCGGCGCCGGGCGTCGGGGAAGCTGCCCGTTCGTCAAATACGAGGTTTCCACGAAGCGCAGCCCTCGCAAATGAGGTACCGTACGCGCTACCGTAGAGGCCGACGCCTCCTCCTTCCCGGCCCCCGCCCCCCAGGGGGTAGGCAAAGATGGGAAGGCGTGAGTTGATAGGATGTGACAGAATAGGAAGACAGTTGGATGGAATGAAAGGGTTGATTGAGAGAGTGAGAAAAACGGAGGAAAGGAGAATAGAGAGAAGAATGGGTGGGAGGACAGATAGTTGGAAGCAAAAAAAGTGAATAGTGAGCACGAGGGGGCAGATAAGGGCGGAGAAGATTGGGAGGCAGGTGAGGGGAGGTTGTAATGAAGAAAGGGTGAGTGACAGAGGGTGAGCGAATGCGGGAAGACAATGATAAGGATAATGCAAATTTATAAGGTGGGTGATTGGAGATCGAGAAAATACAGAAAAGGAGAAACTAGAGAGCAGTGAGTAGGACAGAAGTGAGGAAGTGGGTAAGCGGGTGAGCTTAAGAGTGCTAGTGCTGCGGGGGATGCGGGATGGGGGAGAGGCAAATGAATGAAGGGTTACAGAAAGCCCACATGTGCTCCAGAAGAATTATAGTTGTTTGTTTTCTGCGACGTCTGTTGAGGATGACTCACAGAGAAGAAGCCAGTCTCAGAGATTGTGACTTTTAAAAAATGTCCTAGCTATAAATTAATCGGCGAAGGCTAAAACTTTTTAGTTTGTCAGGGCAGTTGCCGACTAAAGTTCCTTCGGCGCCGTATCATGCATTTCTGTATAGGGTTACAGTAAGAAAGTTGGGAATTGCATTTTAGACAAAAAAACATTATCTTTTCTCGGCAAAGACAATCGTATGTTCAAAAGTGCACGTTGAATCCCCGACGCTACAGTACGCGAGGTAAGAGACAAAGCTTGCTACTTCCAGGAACCAAATACCAATCCAGATAACTTCCAAGAAATAAGTGAACAGTATTAAAGAGCTTACGAAAACCGCAAGTAAACCCTTGTGTAAAAGGGTTGTCATGTCGTGTATTTTTAATGCGAATCGAGGGGGTTATGAATGGTAACTTCAAAAAGCGGCAGCTACATCAGGAGGTAGACAGCCGGCATTAGTAAGATTTGGTTTGATTTATCTAATTAGTTTAATTTATTCGCAAATACCTTCCCCAAAATAATGCGCCGTCGCAAACCGCACACAATCGTCCTTAACAAACGTCGCGAATTCTGCATCAAAACGCTATTCAGCTAGAGCGTGAACGGCCTCAAGACTCGCATCACTTTCACGCTCGTTTCGCGAGAGAAGAACCGTTCGCCACGCTACGTGCGTTCGGTTCCACGAGCTTCCAGAGGCTAGCGGGGCCGCATTAACGTGTACACTACGTTGCACGCGAGCTTTTTCAACGAAAGTGATCACTGTTTCGGGAATGTGAAAAAATTAATTTCTCGAAAATCAGAAGGCTCGTTGCAGCCAGCGATGTTCGATTCCTATGAAATATTTGAATTTCTTTAGGCAGTTCATTTCTTGCTACCTGTGTGGTCGGTTTCTTGCTACGAATCTTTTAATATTGATATTTTTGCCAAAGGTCTCGAGGGTTCAGCTGTTTTAGGTAATGCCAGAGCAGCTTTTCAGATACCAACAGATTTTGCTGCACAAAGTAGTACCATGATTTCTTACCGTAAGATAGATATGTGATATGCGAGTATGAATAATTTATTGGCTCAAACATTATTTCTAGTGAGCCCATGAGCCGTGTGTGGAAATCCTGAATTCCGAAATATAGGTTAATAAAAATGGGGGAGTATAAAAAAGCAAGTAAGAAAAAGAAAAAATTGTTTTGCATTTGGCCTTTACTTAAATATTGTTTTGTTTACATCCTAAAACGTTCTATTTATTACATAGTACGAGTTTTTCTATTACAGAGGCTCCATCTATGTCCACCACATTGCACAGTTTTCCGAAGCTCATAGCCAAAAGACAAAGGAAACGCTTTGTTAAAAAATCTGCGCTTATAAATGTTACACTATGCAATCGGAAAAACAGATGTCAAGATGCAAGATTCCTTAGCTAGGTTTGAATATTACAGGAAAAACAGTGGAACTGCAAATACACACACACATATATATATATATATATATAATATATATTAATATATATATATATATATATACACAACACACACAAATCTTCCTTAAACTAAAGCGAGATTAAAAATCCCGTTTCCTTCAACAAAAACCTCCCCCGACAGAATCGCCCAATTCATCCCTTCCAAGCACCGACTAGGTGGCAGCAGACAACGGATGCTCAGATCCCCCCCCCCTCCATTTCCCCTTCCTATCCCTCCATTTCCTCCGCTGACATTTGAGACGTCAGGCTCCGTTTATATTCCAGTTCATTAGGACGCTTCTGCTGGCTTAAGTGCCATTTTTCGCAGGATGAAACTTCGTTTGCGATGCAAAACACGCATTATTTGGCTTCGCACAGCGGAGGCGGCTGGCTGCCGGGCGGGGGAGAGGGAGCAAAGGAGGTTGGTGGCGGGGAGGGAGCTGAGCGAGGAGGGGGAGGGGGGAGAGGGAGGCGGCGCTTGGCGGATGTGCCGTATAAATACCCTTTCGCTTCCCGATGTCCCGCCTACGCCACCCTCCCGCTAGGGGCCATCGCCCGTTTTCCCACAAACATACGGCGCGAAGAGGAGCGGGGAGAGCGGGGGAGAGCGGGGGGAGAGCGGGAGTAGGCGGGAGTTAAGCTGCCCTCGAACTCCGCGGAACGCTAGGAGGCGGAAGGGGGATTTGCAAATACACGCAGTTGTGTTTCAACAAGCAGTATTTCAATTCGTGGAATTACGAACTGCGTATCGCTCACTCATCGGAGGGTCATTTACGTGTTTTGAAACATACGAATTCGCATTTTTTTCTGCAAATTACTGTGAACGGGATTATTTTACAAACAGGGTTTAAGAAAAGATTACTATTGTTTTTTCGTATCTCTTGTAAGACTTTTAGTGAATTATAACGAACTTTGTTCAATTGTCATGACACTGAAATACGTCGGCCTGTTATTTCGCTTCGGATTCGTTGTTTGATTACTAAGCTCATTTTCTTTTTTCTAATTTTTCCTTTAGTTGTTAAAGACTTGATCTATTTTCGTGTGATGTTATGGACATCACAGCAACCCTAGTATCAATTTACAGAACGATGTCAACCTATTGTCAACAGGTATTACACTAACGGATGTCACCCTATTGATCTTTATTTCAACTCTTGCCGTTATCTTTCACCTCCTCCAATGTTCCTTTGAATGTTTCTCCCCCTCCAACGCCTGGGACGACGGAGAGAAGTATGAAAAAACTACCATCCAGCTGACGGTGCGCTAGAATTCGTGACTGCAAAAGGCTGAATCGACGAGGCTGATCAAGTAAGATTCGAAAATCCTCCTTGCCGGGACGTGAACCCTAAGACTCCCGGTCACAGACGCGACAGCGGCAATGTTGAAGCCCACTGAGCCATCACATTTGGTGCTACCCATTCCGAAAAGGCAAGCTTCGCCCTGGAGAAAAGAGATTACTGTGGAACGGGACCGCTTTGACAGCTACTGTTTAGCCACTACTGGCAACATGACTGCAGGTTATGGACCATGCACTCTTTCGTTTACAGCAGCGTATTTGTGAATGGCTCATCTGTTTTATCCTTGCAATGCCCACGCCTTGCATGATTGTTCATTGTTTACCTCCTGTCCTTCTTAGAGAAAACTCCGTCTGTACCTCGTCGCGTGGCGGCCGGGAGGAGGCTGTGTGCAGAGGGCCCCTTGCAAGCAGGGGGAGAACAGGTGCGTCGGAGTGAGAGGACGCTGTGGTGTGGGGGGGGGGAGGGAGGGAGGGGGAGGGGCGAGAGACGGCGGCCACGTCGCGAGGCAGGAGCAGGATATTAGCATCCCGAGTCAATTAGCACGTGGCTTCAGAATTATGATATGGCTCCCTCGCCCTCGACCAACGCCGGCCCGGCGCTTCGGCGAGCCTCGACCGCCCCCGCCCCCGCCCCTGCCCTCGCAGGGCTACCAACTCTGGACTAATACAACAGCATCTAGACTGGACCATTCATCATTCGAATTAGTACGAATCTTACCAATATCTACACATCTATTTATAAATAAATGTGCGAATATGTGTCGCACATGCGACATAAAAACTACTGACCAACTCCGCTAAATATTCACACAATGTTATTATTAGATAAGGAAGTGTTTTAAAGAGTGGTTCAATAATCCGAACGCGTGGACAGTTGCATGATTTATTCGTTTATGACACACAAAAGGCCACTGAACTCTACGCAATCTGCCGCTAAATCAAAGCGAAGCGCGTCCTTCACAAGCTGCCTCTGCGATGTGAATATCGCCAGAAATTATTACTTAACCTGCACAGGTAAATCACATTTCTCCAAGTAGAGTCATGGCAAAATGGCAAGCCAAAATTTGAGGGATAACGTTTCAACAATAGATACATGTCAAACCAGACATGAACAAAACCATGCTATGTCTGGTCCATGTCCAAAACCAGGACATAGAAACAAACCCATATTTACGAGAAAGTCTTTATAACTATTAAAAGTTTTAGCTGAATGTTAGTAAATAAATTAACTGTATGTAAGAAGAAATTATTCTTAAAATATTCATTAACTAGGTTATAAACTTTTCGATTTCATGTATTTGTGGATTGTAGTTGTTATCGTCTTGCTTAATCTATGAAATTATCTACGTTATGGATTACTTTCTGTATGTTATGATATTACGAGTATCTATTAAATGTGATCTAATGATTATAGACATCAATTTCAAATAAAAATTTATTAATGACACAACGTTTCACAAACTGATTTGTCTACTTGCTTCAAGGTGCCTATATTTCGATATTATTTCGAACCTCATTCACGTTTCGACAACTACCAAAGTCACGAAGAAAGCCCAAGTAGGAGCTGTAAGAGAGACTCGATATCTGCGACGTTTCTAACTCTGGAACAGGAAGTTTTCTGTCGGTATCGACCAATTTTTACTACCAACGTAAAAAAAGAGCATTTGAAACTCATCGTTATTTGATTTTTGTGTGGGAGGCCGCAGTATTACCTAACAAAAAAGCATGGATCTGAAGTGGTTCGGGGAATAGTCAGGGTTCGTGGAAGCAAGACCATCTGGATCTCATTAAGAAAACAATAGGAAGTCATAAAAGTCCAAATAAAAATGAACAGCCCATTTAAAAAATTCAAAACTTTCCGAGCAAAGACTGCTCGGGAAACAGAAAAAGGGGCATAACTTGTAGAGGGGACAATTGCAACCCTAGGAAAAAAAGATGTTTTTGCGAAGGCGTTTCTTCCCCCGAGTAAAAACATGGCTATCGTGCCAAAGTGTCCATCTACATCCATCCATCTTTCGTCATCTTGCCGGAACATCGTAACGCAGCGGGCTGTGTGGGGGAGCGTCCCTAACAGCGCACGACCTTATTGGTGGAGTTCTAGTTATGGGCGACACCCTTTACAAGTCCGCGTCTTAATTCGTCTTGGCTTCCTGAAGCTTTCCCCAGTCGCCCTCTTCCACCAACCCGCCCATGAATTTCGCCGGAAAGCTGATTCAAATTAATAGTGATTCCGAGCCGCGTCATCGGTAAATATAGCTGTTTCCCGTAAAATATAGTGCATGTATATTTGTTCGCAGAGCGGAGAAATCTCCCCCCCCGGACTGGAATGGTGAGATTCCATGCTGTCGGCTGGCCGGGGGATTTTCCCCAAACGACGGTAATCTCCACTACGCGGGGCACGCCCGTCGGACAAGACTCTAATCCCGAACGGTATCCCGGCATGTTGTGGCTTGTAGAGCAATGTAAATGCGAGGCGTGTGTAAGTAAACGGGGTAGGATAGGACCAGAAATTGGGGAAAGGAAGATCGCGCGCGGTCCGTGGCCCCGTTTGGTACGGAAACTGCTCCGGCATTCGCCTGCGTGTTGATCGCGGAAAAAACGGAAAAATACCGATTCAGAGCAGTAGGCCGCTAGATTCTTCTCCAGACAGCAACAGAACTCGGCTGCAGAAGCTATGTGGCTAAGTGTCCAGGAAAATTAAATTTTCCGACAACTTTCAATAACATAGCAGGGAACAACGTTTGTATAGTAATGGATAGATGAAGGATCGATGTTGGTTTGACACCTTTTGGCGATCATGAAGTAAAAAACAGTACGTTAGCGTTGGCATCAGATTTAAAACTAACCAAAAATCACCCATATGGTGTAGCTAATAAACTATATTCTTCATCACGACACTATCGTTACCAGGCATCAACTACTTCGAAACACTTGAAAAGCTCACTATGAACTGCCATTACTCAAACATTTGTTGCGCTAAAGTATTTGTCTAAGTGCAACAGGATGCGGGATATTGATAGAGGCGCTTCCCACAAACGCTTTCTACGTTTATTAGGCATGCATGCCGCACACTTGCGCAATAGCCCTTGATCATTACTTATCATGAATTGCATAATCTTGTGACCCTCATGCAACCTGCACGTTTAGCTAATTTTCTATTCATCAAGTGATTTCCAATATATTGACATGCAATGTATAAATTCCATTTGCATAGAAGAATAAAAATAGCTAATTCCGCTGGACAAGAATAATTGTGCTTTTATATCTCTTATTAGTAGATAGATAACATACAATGATTCCATACTAATAAGCATTTTCATATATTTATAATCATTTCACCCTGACAGAATAATTACGTAATTCTAACATAACTAACTGTCCCGTTAAATTGTTGAAAAAAAACGCAATAAAGACAATCGATGAAGACAGGAACGGGGTCATCAACCGTGTGATGAAGAAAGCGACATGGATGGATACTAGGTCCCGGGCTGTCTGCGGTCTCCGCATCAACTGCACATTCAAAGCGACCGGAAAATTCCACAGGCAGAGGTCGTTGGGCAGGCCTGCGCGCGGACGGGCAGATGATGCACGCCGGACGTTGGAGCGAGGATGAGGGCATGGCTGGAATGTGAATGAAGAATAGTAATGTCTAAGTGTATTTTAGGTCGCAATGGTTTACACGTCTTCTTTTGTGTAAACATATAATAGGCAACGTTCTCAATCCCTGTGAGAAACGTGTGGTACCACGTGAACCTCTGCAGAACCCAATTCACTCAGAAAACGATTCTAAGCTTTGATGTTTCATGAAACTCATTTCATACCACAAGTAAAGATAAGCTCTAAAACAGGTTGAGTTTACTTAGAATCAATTTAGTTTATGGAAAATATTTAATGTGTGCTGAAAAAATTTCTTGTCGACAAATCGCTACACTATACGTCAACAGAAAATCACACACTAAGAAATATTAGAAATACGCGACTAGTTCTAATATAAGAACCGAAATGTGTAATATAAGAAGTACAGTTAAATACGTAGAACACGATTTTTTTAGGATATATATTTTAGTATCATTAAATGGTATTTTACTTATGGAAAGTTATAAAGATATTTCCTTTTTTCTTTGAAGCTGATTAAAATGTAATGTAAATTTTTTAATCAAATCATTTTATGATTGTTACGAAAATTTGTTTGGAAAACCTGTTTGAAAGAATATGTTTCTGAAATATAAAGGGTAGTGGAATCCGAAATGCTTCGGTATTGGGCAATGAAATTACATTTCACTGTAGCTGGTTCAGTGCTGTTAATCACGTTTTACGCTATGTTTTGCCAAAACTTCAGTAGTACGCAAGACGTTCTGGACTTGTGGTTACTAATAGTGAAAGAAGCATGATGCGCAGCATTTTCATTCAAATACTGGAGTATGATGTTTCGAAAGAACTGGATTACAGACTTAAACCAGACTTTGCGCACATTAGAAAAATAAACAGAACGAAACAGATCTCTATGTAAATTACCATAAACTTTTGATTGGTGTGGAATGACATTTGTTTAAGCGAGACTCGAGAAAAAACCGGTTGCGTTTAACACAGCTGTCAACATTGCCGATGTCTGCATCGACTCTGGGCTGGGAATCTTAGGGTTCGAGTCCGAAAAGCAGAAGATTTGTGCTGGCTCCACGATAAGTTGAATTCAAGCGCTGTCAGAGCATGAAATCTATGACTGTGTTCTGGTCGTAAGTTGCGTAGTTTCTCCGCTAGACACCAGGGCGAATGCGAAGTCATTCCTCGCCAACGAGTATGACAGCGCGTGATATTCCTTCCTTTCCTTGTCCTACCTGCACCTACGCCAACAACACACTTCATGCTCTTCTAACAGTACACGCAATGCGAGAAGAGTATGGAGCTATAGTCTTGTCCGTCTTAGGGCGGTTCCGCAGCTGTGGGAAATAACCTGGATGCGGAAATCGCAGTAAGTCGACGTGAAGTCAACGCCTGACAATTTCTCCTTACCGAGGGCGAGGAAACACAGCCAACTTCCGGAACACAAAATTTAATTTACTTAATTACTTACTTACTTAATTAATTAATTATATAATGTTGAGCCTAAGCAGTTGGCGTGAATGACCGAGCCCACTAAGCTCTTTCTGCCAAGCGATGGCGTAGGGGCGAGCGGGTTCGAACGGCTGCATCGGGGCCGGTGTAGAAGGGAACCAAGCCGGATGCGGACCGGGGCGATTGCGGGCGTGGCGTGGGATGATGGCGCGGGAGTGGCCAGCAAGGAGGGTGGGGGCGGGGGGGGGAAGAGCGAGAGCGGTTACTCCTCAGAAGTTCAGATACTTTTTTTCCTTCGACTTTTGCGGCAAAAGAAGGGGGCAGTGCAATAACTACTTCAATTACTTAACCCTATGGAAGAAGCCGGCGCTTTGGCCGGCAACTGAAGATCATTGCGAGTTAATAGACTTAGATAGTCACGTGATTTTGTTTTTTCTCGTTGACTGGATGAACCAGGGAAAACTTCGAAACGACCGTCAGGATTGGCTTGGCACGAGGTTTGAACCGGGCCTCTCGAATGGGTAGCCAGGCTTACGCCCTCAGTTACTTTGTCGGTTCATAGATAGTGGGGGATAATATATATGCATATTGGAGAAGGTGCATAAGGGGAAGCACAAAATAATCAGGTTGTAAGGATAGGAAGCGAGAACTATTGGACTCGAGAGAGGAAGGAAAGACATGGAGACGGTAGGAATGGATAAGTATAAAAAAGGACAAGAACGAAAAGGAATAGAAGAGGAGAAAAAATGACAAGGAAAGAAGTGAGAATGGTTGGAGTAGAACGACAGATACAATGATAAGAAAAGAGGGAGGAGGATAGGGGTAGAGAAGGGAGGGGAAGAAATAAGGTGAGAAATATTTGGTTGGATAAGGGAAGGATAGGGAAGAGCGACAACGATGGGAGACGTGAGAGGTAAAGAGAAGGAATGGACTGAGACGATGGAGTGCGAAAAGTGAGGTCGAGGACAAGAAAGAGAGAGGAACTATAGGGCGGAGGGAAAGATTTAAGCAAAGGATATGGAAAGAAGCGAGAACGATAGAGTGGAAAAGGGGGGAAGATGACAAGGAAAGGAAAGAGAACGGATATAGCGGCGAGGAAAGGAATAAGCCAAAGGAGCATAGGCAGCTAGGAAAGCAGACGGGATAGCAGAGCCGGGGGGCGGCGCGACCGACTAACCGGGTCCACGTCACTGGCTAGGGTGGCGGGGCGGCAGGCGCCTGGCGCCACCGACCGGACCGGTCCATCGGGGGCGGGGGCGGGGCGGAGCGGCTATGCAGTGGCGCGGCCGGCATTCCAGCGCAGGTGCGCCGCCGGAGAAAGCCAGCCGGGCCACACCGCCGCCATCGGCCCCCCGCCGCGCCATAGGTAAATATTTTTGACGAACGCGCGCTGGGTGCCAAGGGTCGGTCGCGTGCGCGGGCGCTGAAAACGTTGCGATGAGGCCGGCGACGCCCCGGCACGCCCGTTTGCTGTCTGTCTGTCTGTCTGGTTGTCTGTCTGTCTGTCTGTTGTCTGGTCTGCTCTGTCAGCGCCGCTCGCCAAAGTTCTCGCTTACGAGGCCCCAGCAGTGGAAGATTAGATTGGAATTGTGAAAGGGAAGTACATAGAAAGAAGCGAGACGATAGGAGTGAGAAGGATGAGGAGACGGACAGCGGAAAGAAGCGAGAATGGTAACGAGAGAACGAGGAGAAAAAAAATGATAAGGACGAGAGCGAGAGGATAGGGGTTAGAGAGGGAGAGGAAGAATGTTGGGAAAAGTAGTGGAAGAATAAGTGAGAATTAATTGATTTGGGAAAAGGAGCATGATGTAAGGAGCGAACGATATAAGACGTGAGAGGAAAGAAGAAGAAATGGAGTGAGAACGATAGGAGAGGCGAAAAGTGCAGGCAGGACAAGTTCTCGGCAAAGTTCTCGGTCAGCGAGGGCCCGTTCAAAGGCAGCATCCAAAGGAATCTATACTGCGATTTTCCTGTAGTGGCTGATGGAATTAGGTCATTGTTACTCCTCGCCTATAAAATTAATATTTCTTAATTAATCGCTGACGTCCTTCGAATAGAGTGCTCGTGCCCTTCAGAAATGTGCTTAAAAGATTCATTTTATAATGGTAGAGAGGTGTAACAATGACTATTGTCACGGACACTAGAGAAAAATTGAATGAAGACCGGCATTCGGGCAAATATAAATGGAGGAAACAAACTGAGTAGACACAAGTGAAATGAACTGTTTTCGCTTGATTTGAGAGCACGATTTCATGCTTCTGATGTGTTCGAAAAGACCGTCCAAGTGTTAAGGAGCATCTACGCCTCATTCGTCGTCTGAATGAGACAGGAAACGTATTTGGCAACGGCTCGTCAAAAGTAGATCAAATGTAATCGGATGTCGCCTGGCTAGAAAGGGACTATTACTAGGGTAAGTCACGAACTACTCTGTGATCTGTATGGAAACAGCGAACGCGAATGAGAAAGTGAAACTTTCTTTCGCATTATATCTCCGTGTAGTCAAAAACTACAACGTAAGGAAGAGAAAAGGCATTTTATCCTTGTACCCATTTTGTTTCCATATCAACACATGAAAAAAAAATTCAGTTTTACATCTACTAGGCCGCAAAGTTAAAGTTAAGCGAGATCATTAAAGAAATGGACGAAAGAAATCTATTTTATGGAGATTCTAGCAGACCAAGGTTATGGTGGTCATGACAGCGAGCATGGCCTGCACCTGTCGTACACACTGCGACGAGGGGCCATTTCATTTTGCCACTCGTTGGCTTTTTATACGAGTGTGGCGGCGGCGAGAACGCCGTTAGTCAACGGGCGATAAAACGAGAAGTAATGCGCACCTGGTGCTGTAATTTTCTTGATGCCTTCTTGTCGTTACAAGCCAATGAACCCGCCGTAATGGTTGCTTGAAGTTGTGTATAATGCGAGAGGTCGCTTGCGCAGGGGGGGGGGGGGCTCTTCTGTGTTAGAGGAAAATCTTCCGTGAAAAGAAGAAGTAAATCACTGTTTGCAAGGGTGCAGCGAATGGAGCTGCTTTACGTAGTATATCTGGGGGATGTCGAATTGACAAGTCGAGAATCGTTCTCTCATAGAGAATTGGGATTATGTCATTGCTGTAGAAGTATGAATTTCTCCTCGCAAGCATTCACAATGTTGGGTGGCGTTACTTTTTGATTTTTCAGCACTCTTGAAGAGTTTCAAAATGAGATAATCGACTCAAATATCATATGAAAGAAACTGACAGATAATATTTTGTGGAAACCATTACTAGACATTTATTCTAATTGTTGTTGCGTAAAAGAAGTTTGATATTTGCTTCAATTCGTTTTGTCATCGTCTCCTACTGAAGTTCAGAATTGTTCCCCTCTGGAGAAATTGCAATATGTAAGAGTCAGAGAAACAAATGAGCATTTCCAAATTTTAACGCTATCAAAGTTTTCTTTTTTGTTCGTTGAGTGCGCTAAAATATTAATTTAGAGTCTCGGAGTCAATATTTAATTCCTTTGGTGCAATAAAGTAAAAATTTAGAAAAATGAATCGCCAATCAAACTCGAGAATTATCTGTAAATTTTTTTTAAATAATTTTATACTCAATACATTCCAAAATGAAGTACACGAAGGAAGGTTTACTATCAACTACTTCAAGTACTAAAACTTACATATATTTAAAGTTTAATATGAGGACATCAAAAACAATAATGTCTTTGCATAATTTATGTATTTGAAGAACATGGAAGTTGATGTCGACCGGGAAGGAGACCGGTTAAATAATTGAGAATAGTATTATATATTAGAATTTTTTATGATAGAGAAAAGGTGTTTCTATGTAACAGGACTCGAACTTATTTTACTTCAGCTTCAATGCTTTACGTTTTAGGGAACAGTCGACCGTTTGGGTTGACACTTCGCCCATTTCATTATAATTTCATTTTCTTTTAATTTCTTCAATCATTCTCCCAGCCGGACAGCCCGATCATGCTACACAGTACCGTAAACTTCGAAGCGTAGTAACGGCTGACGCTGAACAACACTTTCTTTGACAAACCCACTAGCATGAGACCGTCCGCTACAAGGGAAGAGTTGCCACTTTTCTGTCAGGTCATCGGTACCGTGCCACAAACCTCGGATGTGTACTTTCCCCTACGAGAGCTTGTGCGAGAGCCTCTCTCGCTTCCCGCGCTCGCGCACGCTTCAGCCGGATGAGCCGACGCCCCTCGCGGAGCTGCGTCGCCGGCGCGCGGACCGCGACGCGGCGGCCGTTAAGAATCCCGAAGCGCCCGAATGCAGACCGAGTCCGCATAGCTGTCAAGGAAAAAAGCGAGCGGCGACCGTGCCGTCAACGCCTTCCGCGCCGCCGCGATGCGCTCTACGTCCGCGACGCAACCGAACAACGCGCGGCGATACGAGGAGAGAAGAAAATGACGCGACGGCGAGAAAAACATGAAAATTGACAAGACGCAGAGAAACATATTGAAAATTACAACGGACGACTTGAGAAAACATTAAAATGACACGGACGACGAGAAAACATTAAATGAGCAACGACGACGAGAAACGTGAAGAAATGACGAGACGAGGAAACGTGAAAATGGAGAGACGAGGAAAACGTGAAAATGACAGGAGGAACGTGAAATAGACGAGAAAATACGAGAGAAAGTGAAGACGAGAGAAAGCGTGAAAATGACGCCGACGACGAGAAACGTGGAAAATGACGACGACGGAGAAAACGTTGCAAATGACGACGACGAGAAAACATGAAAAATGAGCAGACGGAGAAAGCGTGAAAATGACGCCGACGACGAGAAACGTTAAATGAACGGACGACGTAAAAAATTTAAAATTGAACGACGACGAGAAAAACAGGAAAAGACGACAACGAGGATACATGAAATGACGACGACCGAGAAAACAAGAGTGAACAATGAAATACAATAACCATATGTTTTCCTCCTTTATGAGCAGAGCTGTCGTTAGTTAAGATCGTCTGTACTTTCGCAGTAACGAAAATGTCAATTACCATCGTGCGCCAGTACAAAACGCCTTAATTGTTTAATTATGTAAATGTTAAATATTTAAGTGGTTAGGCCAGACGAGCAAGCCATTACGACCTGAGTCTCGCCATAATAACGACAAAGAGATGTTTTTCAGTGTTGTCTTTTTTTTCTTTTCCGGAGAGTTTCATTTTCCTGAAGATTTACTACTACCTTACAAAGAGAACACTATTTCCCTTTCTGTCCCATTTCAAAATGGTAACAGAAAAAGGTGCTTCTCGAGCCTGGTAAAGAAACAATGAAAATGTATTACGATCATAACAATTCAGTGCCGCTCTTTTTTTAGATTAATCTTATCATCATTATGCATGCACATCCTTAAGTCATGTTACAATGTTTAATATTTCCCTACACACCCAACCAACGTCTGCTGTGCAAGGCACCTTAGGGAACCATCCCTCCCCCGTCGTCGCGCTGAGCATCTGCGTTACGTCAGAGCGAGCGGGGTAACTGTACGGGTGACGTCACGTGGGGGGGGGCTGGGAAGCGCCCGCGGTCAGCGGTTGAAGTACCGCGCCGACAACCGCGTCTGAGAGGGCGGCCTGGTGGAAACGGAGGGAATGGTGCGAGCTGCGGCAAGAGTGGCAAGTATCGGGTGTGGGTATGGGCGGGTCAGTGGCAGGTGGTGTGCGAGGTTTGTGAGTGGAGTCCATCAACATGGGCTATGCAGTGGATGGCGAAGGGTGGTGGAAGGCGATGGCGAGTGGAGGCGAGGCAGAGTGGAGCCGCAGGCGGGCGGAGGCAGGGCGGGCGGAAGCTCTTCAAGGTCGGTTGAAGAAAGAAAAACTACGGCAAAGAATGATTAAAATTCAAACGCAAGGCAGTATAATAAAATGACGCATGTCCGTCACAATAGAAGGAAACGAGAGAACTTGAGATCGTGGTTTTGAAGTACAATATTCGTCTGAAGTTTTTAAAAAAATGTTCATAGCATGAAGGATTTCTTACTCTAAGCCAAACCAAGAGGAATTAAAAATACGCGTAAGGTACGGAATGTTACCGATAATTGCTTTTGGGGCGTTAATTAATCATAAATATGAGAAATTTTGTGGCTGAATTCTGAACGCAAGTTATTTTGGCGTGAAACGTTATCGGCATCAATGTCATCTGAAATATTTCTCTAGTAATTTTATAGTCACAGATTTACGTTTATGTCGCAAGGGTAACTTCTATCGACACACAATCACTTGTTATTATAGACGACATTAAAGATGTGAAGATGGCAACATTAGAAAAGAGTTTGAATCAATTGTCAAGAGATTAAATTTACTACTTCAATTCCTTCAAATTTGGTTCGTATTATTTCAGAACTCATTGCGGCCATCATTTCTGCCGTGGGAATAGAGTTTTTATGAAAATGCATTTGGTCCTCTCAAGTAAATGACGTTGGAGTCTTATTATCTCAAATTTTTCACCCCCTGCTACAATTTAATCCAAAACTCTTTAATGTGTGAATATCGACAATAAAATTTTATTATTATATTGCTCTTTGGACATACCATATTCTGAGATCCTAGTACTGCCCATTTTGACAGTATAATATTGTGAGTCAAAATGTTCATAGTCCATTATCGTCCTGTCCTAGAAACGATCGATAATTGAAGATATTAGTCAAGAAGGTTACTTGAACTTTTGTAGACGGCACGCAATTGCTGATTATGACAATTTGATCTGCCGACAGAGAGAGGATTAAGTAAACAAAATCGCAGTTTCATTATATAAGATTAGATTAGTCATTTTTACGAACACTTTTATTTTCTGCAAATAGTTTAATGTTTAAATTTGCTGTCGTTAATTCTCATTTCATCTTAAAATTATAACATCTACATATTCATCTTCAAATACGGCATACATTGTCATCTTTGTACATGAATAGTTTGTTAATAACTTTATACTAATTTTTATATATATTATTCAGTGTAATTTTTTTTTATTCCAAGTTAATTCTAATAATAGCCTCTGAGCATCCCTGACTCGCGATGCGAACGGTCATTAGCAAGAATCATTTTTGATACAACAACATTTGATTTATAACTATGTAATGAACAAATTTGCATTAAGGGAAAATACCTTCAAATGTTCAATAATTTTAGTTGTAGGAAGAAGCCGAAAAAACCTGATTTTTTTCAATTGTGGTGTTCTAACGAAACTAAGACCCTCACAAGCAGACGGACAAGGCAACGCACAAGGAACGAACAGGCAAGACGAACGGGTGACGGACAGACGGACGGGGTGACGGACTGAGGGACGGGTGACGGACAGCACGGACGGTGACGGAGAGACGGACGGGTGACGGACAGACGGAGGGTGAGGACAGACGGACTGGCGTGACGGACAGACGGTACGGGATGACGGACAGCCGGACGGGTGCGGACAGACGGACGGGTGACGGACAGACGAACGGGTGACGGACAGACGAAGGGTGACGGACAGCGACGGGGACGGGTGACGGACAGACGGACGGGTGACGGACAGACGGACGGTGAGCAGAGCAGACGGACGTGGGTGACAGACAGACGGACGGGTGACGGGACAGACGGACGGGGTGACGGACAGACGACGGGTTGACGGAGACAGACGGACGGGTGACGGACAGACGGACGGGTGACGGACAGACGGAGGAGTGAGGAACAGACGGACGGGTGATGGACAGACGGTTTTCCGTCATTCCGATTCTCTTGTATTTCAAGGACCCACAAAACATTGATTCGGGCGAACGAAAGCAATCATCCTACATCATCTGTGAAATTGAACACCGGTAAATCAGCGCAAGCGCTTTCTTGTGGTGGTGGTGGGGGGGGCCAGGCGCGGCGGACCGGCCGTTTCGCCCGTCCAGACGTTTGAACCGCGCGGCGCCCGGCGTC
>BOPP01000401.1:86183-102519 GCA_017312745.1 Gryllus bimaculatus
CGGCGCCGAGTTCAACGTCTGGCCGGCGACGGCCGACCCCGCCGCGCCTGTGCAACACCCCCCTCTGGCCACGGAAATCGCCTCCGCTGATTTACGGTGTCAATTCACGATGATGTAGGATGAGCGCTTTCATTCGCCCGAATCCATGTTTTGTGGGTCCTTGATACAAAAAAATCGAATGACGGAAAAACGTCTGTCCGTCACCCGTCCGTCTGTCCGTCACCCGTCCCTGTCCGTCACCCGTCCGTCTGTCCCGTCACCCGTCGTCTGTCCGTCACCCGTCCGTTCTTCCTGTCTCGTCACCCGTCCGTCTGTCCCGTCACCCCCGCGTCTGTCACCCTCCGTCTGTCCCACCGTCCGGTCTGTCCGTCACCCGTCCGTCTGTCCGTCACCCGTCCCCGTCGGTCCTCACCCTTCGTCTGTCCGGTCACCCGTTCGTCTGTCCGTCACCCCGTCTCCGCACTCCTGGCTGTCCGTCACCCGTCCGTCTGTCCGTCACGTCCGTCTGTCCTACCTCCCGTCTGTCCGTCACCCGTCCGTCCTCCTCACCCGTCCGTCTGTTCCGTCACCCGTCCTTCAGTTCCGTCACCCGTCCGTCTGTCCGTCACCCGCCCGTCAGTCCGTCACCCGTCCGTCTGTCCGTCACCCGTTCGTCTGCCTGTTCGTTTCCTTGTCCGTCTGCCTGTCCGTCTGCTGTGAGGGTCTTAGTTTCGTTAGAAACCACAATTGCAAAAAATCAGGTTTTCTTGGCTTCTTCCTACAACTAAAATTATGAACATTTTGAAGGTATTTTTCCCTTAATGAAATTTGTTCATTACATATTATAAATCAAATGTGTTGTTTGGTATCAAAAATGCATTTTGCTAATGACCGTTTCGATCGCGTAGGATGCTCAGAGCTATTATTAGAATTACTGAAATAAAATTACACTGATATATGAATTATAAAAAATTAGGTATAAGTTATTACAAATTATTATGTACAAGATGTAGACATTGTATCCCAGTATTTGAGATGAATATGTAGATGTATAATTTGTTAAGATGAAATGGAATTACCGACAGCAAATTTAAACATTAACTATTTGCAGAAAATAAAAGTGTTCGAAAAAATGACTAATTTATATAATGAACTGCGATTTTGTGTACTTGAATCTCTGCTCTGTCGGCAGATCATTGTCATAATCAGCAATTGCGTGCGCCTACAAAAGTTCAAGGTAACCTTGTACTATATCTTCAATTTATCGATGTTTCTAGGAAGACGAGTAATGGACTATGACATTTTGACTCACAAATATACTGTCAAAGGAGTACTAGGATCTCAGAGATATGGATGGTCAAAGAGCATGATAATATAAAATTTTTTTGTCGATGATTCACACATTAAGGAGTTTGATTATAATTGTAACAGGTGTTGTAAAAATTTGTGATAATAAGAATCCAACGTCATTTACTTGAGAGGGACCAAATGGCATTATCATAAAACTCTATTCTCACGGCAGGAAATGATGTACCGCAATGAGTTGTGAAATATACGAACAAATTTGAAGAATGTAAGTAGTAAATTAAATCCTTGACAATTGATTCAACTCTTTTCTAATGTGCCATCTTCACATCTTAATGTCGTCTATAATACCAGTGATTGGTGTCGATTAGAAGTTACTCCTGCGACATAAACTGTAAATCTGTGACTTTGAAAATATACTAGAGAAATCTTTCTAGATGACATTGACGATAACGTTTCACGCAAAATAACTTTGCGTTCATGAATTCAGCCACAAAATTTCTCATATTTTATTGATTAATTAACGTCCCAAAGCAATTATGGTAACATCCGCACCTACGCGTATTTTATTCCTCTTGTGTTTGTCTTAGAGTAGAAAATCCTTCATGCTACTGAACAGCTTTAAAACTTCAGACGAATATTGTACTTCAAAACCCACGATCTCAAGTTCTCTCGTTTCCCTTTTCTTATTGTGACGGACATGCGTCATTTTATTATACTGGCCTGTGCGTTGAATTTTATACTCATTCTTTGCCGTAGTTTTTCTTTTCTTGAACCGACTCTGAAGAGCTTTCGGGGCTTGAGGCGTTGTGGGGGGTCCTGGGCGTCGTGCGCGGCGTGGCCGACCAAAACAGACGCGTGCTGGCGCTATTGGCTTCACTAGTGCCAGGGGGTAGGCAAAGATGGGAAGGCGTGAGTTGATAGGATGTGACAGAATAGGAAGACAGTTGGATGGAATGAAAGGGTTGATTGAGAGAGTGAGAAAAACGGAGGAAAGGAGAATAGAGAGAAGAATGGGTGGGAGGACAGATAGTTGGAAGCAAAAAAAGTGAATAGTGAGCACGAGGGGGCAGATAAGGGCGGAGAAGATTGGGAGGCAGGTGAGGGGAGGTTGTAATGAAGAAAGGGTGAGTGACAGAGGGTGAGCGAATGCGGGAAGACAATGATAAGGATAATGCAAATTTATAAGGTGGGTGATTGGAGATCGAGAAAATACAGAAAAGGAGAAACTAGAGAGCAGTGAGTAGGACAGAAGTGAGGAAGTGGGTAAGCGGGTGAGCTTAAGAGTGCTAGTGCTGCGGGGGATGCGGGATGGGGGAGAGGCAAATGAATGAAGGGTTACAGAAAGCCCACATGTGCTCCAGAAGAATTATAGTTGTTTGTTTTCTGCGACGTCTGTTGAGGATGACTCACAGAGAAGAAGCCAGTCTCAGAGATTGTGACTTTTAAAAAATGTCCTAGCTATAAATTAATCGGCGAAGGCTAAAACTTTTTAGTTTGTCAGGGCAGTTGCCGACTAAAGTTCCTTCGGCGCCGTATCATGCATTTCTGTATAGGGTTACAGTAAGAAAGTTGGGAATTGCATTTTAGACAAAAAAACATTATCTTTTCTCGGCAAAGACAATCGTATGTTCAAAAGTGCACGTTGAATCCCCGACGCTACAGTACGCGAGGTAAGAGACAAAGCTTGCTACTTCCAGGAACCAAATACCAATCCAGATAACTTCCAAGAAATAAGTGAACAGTATTAAAGAGCTTACGAAAACCGCAAGTAAACCCTTGTGTAAAAGGGTTGTCATGTCGTGTATTTTTAATGCGAATCGAGGGGGTTATGAATGGTAACTTCAAAAAGCGGCAGCTACATCAGGAGGTAGACAGCCGGCATTAGTAAGATTTGGTTTGATTTATCTAATTAGTTTAATTTATTCGCAAATACCTTCCCCAAAATAATGCGCCGTCGCAAACCGCACACAATCGTCCTTAACAAACGTCGCGAATTCTGCATCAAAACGCTATTCAGCTAGAGCGTGAACGGCCTCAAGACTCGCATCACTTTCACGCTCGTTTCGCGAGAGAAGAACCGTTCGCCACGCTACGTGCGTTCGGTTCCACGAGCTTCCAGAGGCTAGCGGGGCCGCATTAACGTGTACACTACGTTGCACGCGAGCTTTTTCAACGAAAGTGATCACTGTTTCGGGAATGTGAAAAAATTAATTTCTCGAAAATCAGAAGGCTCGTTGCAGCCAGCGATGTTCGATTCCTATGAAATATTTGAATTTCTTTAGGCAGTTCATTTCTTGCTACCTGTGTGGTCGGTTTCTTGCTACGAATCTTTTAATATTGATATTTTTGCCAAAGGTCTCGAGGGTTCAGCTGTTTTAGGTAATGCCAGAGCAGCTTTTCAGATACCAACAGATTTTGCTGCACAAAGTAGTACCATGATTTCTTACCGTAAGATAGATATGTGATATGCGAGTATGAATAATTTATTGGCTCAAACATTATTTCTAGTGAGCCCATGAGCCGTGTGTGGAAATCCTGAATTCCGAAATATAGGTTAATAAAAATGGGGGAGTATAAAAAAGCAAGTAAGAAAAAGAAAAAATTGTTTTGCATTTGGCCTTTACTTAAATATTGTTTTGTTTACATCCTAAAACGTTCTATTTATTACATAGTACGAGTTTTTCTATTACAGAGGCTCCATCTATGTCCACCACATTGCACAGTTTTCCGAAGCTCATAGCCAAAAGACAAAGGAAACGCTTTGTTAAAAAATCTGCGCTTATAAATGTTACACTATGCAATCGGAAAAACAGATGTCAAGATGCAAGATTCCTTAGCTAGGTTTGAATATTACAGGAAAAACAGTGGAACTGCAAATACACACACACATATATATATATATATATATAATATATATTAATATATATATATATATATATACACAACACACACAAATCTTCCTTAAACTAAAGCGAGATTAAAAATCCCGTTTCCTTCAACAAAAACCTCCCCCGACAGAATCGCCCAATTCATCCCTTCCAAGCACCGACTAGGTGGCAGCAGACAACGGATGCTCAGATCCCCCCCCCCTCCATTTCCCCTTCCTATCCCTCCATTTCCTCCGCTGACATTTGAGACGTCAGGCTCCGTTTATATTCCAGTTCATTAGGACGCTTCTGCTGGCTTAAGTGCCATTTTTCGCAGGATGAAACTTCGTTTGCGATGCAAAACACGCATTATTTGGCTTCGCACAGCGGAGGCGGCTGGCTGCCGGGCGGGGGAGAGGGAGCAAAGGAGGTTGGTGGCGGGGAGGGAGCTGAGCGAGGAGGGGGAGGGGGGAGAGGGAGGCGGCGCTTGGCGGATGTGCCGTATAAATACCCTTTCGCTTCCCGATGTCCCGCCTACGCCACCCTCCCGCTAGGGGCCATCGCCCGTTTTCCCACAAACATACGGCGCGAAGAGGAGCGGGGAGAGCGGGGGAGAGCGGGGGGAGAGCGGGAGTAGGCGGGAGTTAAGCTGCCCTCGAACTCCGCGGAACGCTAGGAGGCGGAAGGGGGATTTGCAAATACACGCAGTTGTGTTTCAACAAGCAGTATTTCAATTCGTGGAATTACGAACTGCGTATCGCTCACTCATCGGAGGGTCATTTACGTGTTTTGAAACATACGAATTCGCATTTTTTTCTGCAAATTACTGTGAACGGGATTATTTTACAAACAGGGTTTAAGAAAAGATTACTATTGTTTTTTCGTATCTCTTGTAAGACTTTTAGTGAATTATAACGAACTTTGTTCAATTGTCATGACACTGAAATACGTCGGCCTGTTATTTCGCTTCGGATTCGTTGTTTGATTACTAAGCTCATTTTCTTTTTTCTAATTTTTCCTTTAGTTGTTAAAGACTTGATCTATTTTCGTGTGATGTTATGGACATCACAGCAACCCTAGTATCAATTTACAGAACGATGTCAACCTATTGTCAACAGGTATTACACTAACGGATGTCACCCTATTGATCTTTATTTCAACTCTTGCCGTTATCTTTCACCTCCTCCAATGTTCCTTTGAATGTTTCTCCCCCTCCAACGCCTGGGACGACGGAGAGAAGTATGAAAAAACTACCATCCAGCTGACGGTGCGCTAGAATTCGTGACTGCAAAAGGCTGAATCGACGAGGCTGATCAAGTAAGATTCGAAAATCCTCCTTGCCGGGACGTGAACCCTAAGACTCCCGGTCACAGACGCGACAGCGGCAATGTTGAAGCCCACTGAGCCATCACATTTGGTGCTACCCATTCCGAAAAGGCAAGCTTCGCCCTGGAGAAAAGAGATTACTGTGGAACGGGACCGCTTTGACAGCTACTGTTTAGCCACTACTGGCAACATGACTGCAGGTTATGGACCATGCACTCTTTCGTTTACAGCAGCGTATTTGTGAATGGCTCATCTGTTTTATCCTTGCAATGCCCACGCCTTGCATGATTGTTCATTGTTTACCTCCTGTCCTTCTTAGAGAAAACTCCGTCTGTACCTCGTCGCGTGGCGGCCGGGAGGAGGCTGTGTGCAGAGGGCCCCTTGCAAGCAGGGGGAGAACAGGTGCGTCGGAGTGAGAGGACGCTGTGGTGTGGGGGGGGGGAGGGAGGGAGGGGGAGGGGCGAGAGACGGCGGCCACGTCGCGAGGCAGGAGCAGGATATTAGCATCCCGAGTCAATTAGCACGTGGCTTCAGAATTATGATATGGCTCCCTCGCCCTCGACCAACGCCGGCCCGGCGCTTCGGCGAGCCTCGACCGCCCCCGCCCCCGCCCCTGCCCTCGCAGGGCTACCAACTCTGGACTAATACAACAGCATCTAGACTGGACCATTCATCATTCGAATTAGTACGAATCTTACCAATATCTACACATCTATTTATAAATAAATGTGCGAATATGTGTCGCACATGCGACATAAAAACTACTGACCAACTCCGCTAAATATTCACACAATGTTATTATTAGATAAGGAAGTGTTTTAAAGAGTGGTTCAATAATCCGAACGCGTGGACAGTTGCATGATTTATTCGTTTATGACACACAAAAGGCCACTGAACTCTACGCAATCTGCCGCTAAATCAAAGCGAAGCGCGTCCTTCACAAGCTGCCTCTGCGATGTGAATATCGCCAGAAATTATTACTTAACCTGCACAGGTAAATCACATTTCTCCAAGTAGAGTCATGGCAAAATGGCAAGCCAAAATTTGAGGGATAACGTTTCAACAATAGATACATGTCAAACCAGACATGAACAAAACCATGCTATGTCTGGTCCATGTCCAAAACCAGGACATAGAAACAAACCCATATTTACGAGAAAGTCTTTATAACTATTAAAAGTTTTAGCTGAATGTTAGTAAATAAATTAACTGTATGTAAGAAGAAATTATTCTTAAAATATTCATTAACTAGGTTATAAACTTTTCGATTTCATGTATTTGTGGATTGTAGTTGTTATCGTCTTGCTTAATCTATGAAATTATCTACGTTATGGATTACTTTCTGTATGTTATGATATTACGAGTATCTATTAAATGTGATCTAATGATTATAGACATCAATTTCAAATAAAAATTTATTAATGACACAACGTTTCACAAACTGATTTGTCTACTTGCTTCAAGGTGCCTATATTTCGATATTATTTCGAACCTCATTCACGTTTCGACAACTACCAAAGTCACGAAGAAAGCCCAAGTAGGAGCTGTAAGAGAGACTCGATATCTGCGACGTTTCTAACTCTGGAACAGGAAGTTTTCTGTCGGTATCGACCAATTTTTACTACCAACGTAAAAAAAGAGCATTTGAAACTCATCGTTATTTGATTTTTGTGTGGGAGGCCGCAGTATTACCTAACAAAAAAGCATGGATCTGAAGTGGTTCGGGGAATAGTCAGGGTTCGTGGAAGCAAGACCATCTGGATCTCATTAAGAAAACAATAGGAAGTCATAAAAGTCCAAATAAAAATGCACAGCCATTTAAAAAATTTCAAAAACTTCCGAGCAAAGACTTTGCTCGGAAACAGAAAGGCGGCATAACTTGTAGAGGGAAATTGCAACCCTGGAAACAAAAAACGATGTTTTTGCGAAGGCTTTCCCCCGAGTAAAAACAATGGCTATCGTTGCAAGGTCCATTACATCCATCATCTTTCGTCATCTTTGCCGCGAACATCGTAAACGCAGCGGGGTGGTGTTGGGGAGCGTCCCTACAGCGCACGACCTTATTGGTGAGTCTCTAGTTATGGCGACACCCTTACAAGTCCGCGTCTTAATTCGTCTGGCTTCCTGAAGCTTTCCCCAGTCCGCCCTGCTCCACCAACCGCCAGTGAAATTTCCGCCGGTAAAGCTGATTCAATTAATAGTGATTCCGGAGGCGCGTCATCGGCTAAATATAGCTGTTTTTCCCCGTAAATATAGTGCATGTATATTTGTTCCAGAGCGGAGGAAATCTCCCCCCCCGCTGGATGGTGAGATCCATGCTGTCGGCTGGGCGGGGGATTTTTCCCCACGACGGTAATCTCCCACTAGCGGGGCACGCCCAGTCGGACAAGACTCTAATCCCGAACGGTATCCCGGCTGTTGTGGGCTTTGTAGAGCAATGTAAATGCGAGGCGTGTGTAAGTAAAGGGGTAGATAGGACCCAGAAATTGGGAAGGAAAGATCGCGCGCGGTCCGTGGCCCGTTTGGTACGGAAACTGGCTCCGGCATTCGCCTGCTGTTGATGCGGAAAAAACGGAAAAATACCGATTCAGAGCAGTTAGGCCGCTAGATTCTTCTCCAGACAGAACAGAACTCGGCTGCAGAGCTTATGTGGCTAGTGTCCAGGAAAATTAAATTTTCCGAAACTTTCAATACACATAGCAGGAAAAACGTTTGTATAGTAAATGGATAGATGAAGGATCGAATGTTTGGTTTTGACACCTTTTTGGCGATCATAGGAAGTTAAAACAACAGTACGTTAGCGTTGGCATCAGATTTGAAAACTAACGCAAAAATACAACCCATACGGTGTAGCTAATAAACTATATTCTTTCATCCACGACACTATCGTTTACCAGGGAATCAACTACTTCGAAACCACTTGAAAAGCTCACTATGACGCATTACTCAAACATTTGTTGGCTAATAGATTGTCTACAGTGCAAACAGGATGCGGGGATATTGATGAGGCGCTTACCACCAAACGCTTTCAGTTTATTAGGCCATGCATGCGCACCTGCGCAATAGCCCTTGATCATTACTTATCATGAATTGCATAATCTTGTGACCCTCATGCACCCTGCACGTTTAGCTAATTTTCTAATGGTCATCAAGTGATTTCCAATATATTGAATGCAATGTATAATATTCCATTTGCATAGAAGAATAAAAAATAGCTAATTCCGCTGACAAGAATAATTGTGCTTTTATCTCTTATTAGTAGATAGATAAACATTACAAATGATTCCATACTAATAAGCATTTTCATATATTATAATCATTTCACCTGACAGAATAATTAGTAATTCTAACATAACTAAACTGTCCCGTAATTGTGGAAAAAAAACGCCAAAAAGACAATCGATGAAGAGGAACGGGTCATCAACACGTGTGATGAAGGAAAGCGACATGGATGGATCACTAGGTCCGGGCGTCTCGGGCTCTCCGCCAACTGCACCATTCACAATGCGACCGGAAAATTCCACAGGCAGAGGTGTGCGCAGGCCCTGCGCGCGGACCGGGCAGATGATGCACGCCGGACGTTGGAGCGAGGATGAGGGCATGGCTGGAATGTGGATGGAAGATAGTAATGTCTAAGTGTATTTTAGGTCGCAATGGTTTACACGTCGTTACTTTTGTGTACAACATTAAAGCACGTTCCAATCCCTGTGAGAAACGTGTGGTACCGTGACCGTCTGCAGAACCTCAAAATTTCACTGCAGAAAACGATTCTAAGCTTTGATGTTTCATTGAAACTCATTCATCCACCAAGTAAAAGATAAGCTCTAAAACAGGTGAGTACTTAGAATCAAATTTAGTTTTGGAATATTTAATGTGGGTGCTGAAAAAATTTTCTTGTCGACAAATCGCTACACTATTACGTCAACAGAAAATCACACACTAAGAAATATTAGAAATTAACGCGACTAGTTCAATATAAGAACCGAAATGTGTAATATAAGAAGTACACGTTAAATACGTAACACGATTTTTTTAGAGATATATATTGTTAGTATCATTAAATGGTTTTTACTTATGGAAAGTGAAATAAAGATATTTCCTTTTTCTTTGAAGCTGATTAAATGTAATGTAAATTTTTTAATCAATCATTTTATGATTTGTTACGAAAATGGTTTGGAAAACTTGTTTGAAAGAATATGTTTTCTGAAATATAAAGGGTAGTGGAATCCGAAAAATGCTTCGGTTATTGCGCAATGATTACATTTCACATGTAGCTGGTTCAGTGCTGTTAATCACGTTTTACGCTATGTTTTGCCAAAACATTCAGTAGACGCAGACGTTCTGGACTGTGGTTACTAATAGCTGAAAGAAGCATGATCGCGCAGCATTTCATTCAAAATACTGGGAGTATGATGTTTCGAAGAACTGATACAGACTTAAACGCAGACTTTGCGCACAATTGAAAATAAACAGAACGAATACAGATCTCTATGTAAATTCCATAAACTTTGATTGTGTGCGAATTGACATTTGTAAGCGAGACTCGAGAACAAAACCGGTTGCGTTTAACACAGCTGTCAACATTGCCTGATGTCTGCATCACTCTGGGCCTGGGAATCTTAGGGTTCGAGTCCCGAAAGCAGAAGATTTGTGCTGCTTCAACGATAAGTTGAATTCAACGCTGTCAGAGCATGAAATCTAGTGACTGCTGTTCTGGCTCGGTAGTTGCTGTAGTTTCTCCGCTAGACACCAGGGCGAATGCCAAGTCATTGCCTCGCAGCCAACGATATGACAGCGCGTGATATTCCTTCTCTTCCTTGTCCTACCTGCACCCGCCAACACACACTTGCCATGCTTCTACGAGTTACACGCATGCGAGAAGAGTAATGGAGCCTATAGTCTTGTCCGTTAGGGCGGTTCCGCAGCTGTGGGAAATAACCTGGATGCGGAAATCGCAGTAAGTCGACGTGAAGGTCAACGCCGAATTTCCTTAACGAGGGCGAGGTAACACCAGCCAACTTTCCGGAACAAAAATTTAATTTACTTATTACTTAGCTTACTTAATTTAATTAATTATTAATGTTGAGCCTGAGCAGTTGGCGTGAATGAACCGAGCCCACTAGCTCTTTCTCCAACGCGATGGCGTTAGGGGCGAGCGGGTTCGAACGGCTGCACGGGGCGGTGTAGAAGGGAAACCAAGCCGGATGCGGACCGGGGCGATGCGCGGCGTGGCGTGGGATGAGGCGCGGGTGTGGCCAGCAAGGAGGGTGGTGGGCGGGGGGGGGGAAGAGCCGAGACGGTTACCCTCAGAAGTTCACGATCACTTTTTTTCCTTCGACTTTTTGCGGCAAAGAAGGGGGCAGTGCTAATAACTACTTCATTACTTAACCCTATGGAAGAAGCCGGCGCTTTGGCGGCAACTGAAGATCATTGCGAGTTTATAGACTTCAATAGTTCTACTCGTGATTTTGTTTTTTCTCGTTCGACTGGATGAACCCAGGGAAAATTCGAAAACGACCGTCAGGATTGGCTGGCAGCGAGGTTTTGAACGCGGGCCTCTCGAATGGGTAGCAGGCTACGCCACTCAGTTACTTGCTCGGTGTCATAGATTAGATGGGGATAATATAATCATATGGGAAGGTGCATAAGGGGAAGCACAAAATTAATCAGGTTGTAAGGATAGGAAGCGAGAACTATTGGACTCGAGAGAGGAAGAGAAAAGAATGGAGAACGGGTAGGAATGGATAAGTATAAAAAGGACAAGAACGAAAGGAATAGAGAGAGGAGAAAAAATGACAAGGAAAGAAGTGAGAATGGTTGGAGTAGAAGCGACAGATACAATGATAAGGAAAGAGGGAGGGAGGATAGGGGTAGAGAAGGGAGGGGGAAGAAATAAGGTGAGGAAATATTTGGTTGGGTAAGGAAGGATGGGAAAAGAGCGACAACGATGAGGAGAGTGAGAGTAAAGAGAAGGAAGACTGAGAACGATAGGAAGTGGCGAAAAGTGAGGTGAGGACAAGAAAGAGAGAGGAACTATAGGGGCGGAGACGGAAAGATTTAAGCAAGGATATGGAAAGAAGCGAGACGATAGAGTGGAAAAAGGGGGGAGTATGACAGGAAAGGAGAAGAAAGATATGCGGCGAGAAAAGGAATAACAAAGGTAGCAAGGCAGCTAGGAAAGCGACGGGATAGCAGAGGGCGGGGCGGGCGACCGACTAACCGGGTCCACGTCACTGGCTTAGGGTGGCGGGGGCGGCAGGCGCCTGGGCCCACCGACCGACCGGATCATCGGGGGCGGGGGCGGGGGCGGAGCGGCATGCAGGTGGCGCGGCCGGCATTCCAGCGCAGGTGCGCCGCGGAGAAAGGCCAGCGGGCGCACACCGCCCCATCGGCCCGCCGCCGCCGCCATAGGTAATATTTTGACGAAACGCCGCGCTGGGTGCCAAGGTCGGGTCCCGTGCGCGGGCGCTGAAAAACGTGCGATGAGGCGGCGACGCCCCGGCACGCCCGTTTGCTGTTGTCTGTCTTGTCTGGTTGTCTGTCTGTCTGTCGTCTGTCTGGTCTGTCTGTCAGCGCCCGCTCGCCAAAGTTTCTCGCTTACGAGGCCCCAGAGTAGGAAAGATTAGATTGGAAATTGTGAAAAGGGAAGTACATAGAAAGAAGCGAGACAGATAGGAGTGGAGAAGGATGAGGAGACGACACGGAAGAAGCGAGAATGGTACGAGTAGAACGAGAGAAAAAAAATGATAAGGACGAGAGCGAGAGGATAGGGTTAGAGAGGGAGAGGAAAGAATGTGGGAAAGTAGTGGAAGAATAAGTGAGAATTAATTGATTTGGGAAAAGGAGCTATATGTAAAGGAGCGAGACAGATATAAGACGTGAGAGGAAAGAGAAGAAATGGAGTGAGAACGATAGGAGAGGCGAAAGTGAGGCAGGACGTTCTCGGCTAAGTTCTCGTCACGAGGCCCCGTTCAAGCAGCATCCAAAGGACTATACTGCGATTTTCCTGTAGTGGCTGAATGGAATTAGTCATTGTTACTCCTGGCCTATAAAATTAATATTTCTTAATTAATCGCTGACGTCCTTCGAAATAGAGTGTCGTGCCCTCAGAAATGTGCTTAAAAAGATTCATTTTATAAGGTAGAGGGTGTAACAATGACCTATTGTCACCGGACACTAGAGAAAAATTGAATGACAGACCGGCATTCGGGCAAAATTAATGGGGAAACCAAACTGAGTAGACAAAGTGGAAATGATGTTTCGCTTGATTTGAGGCACGATTTCAATGCTTCTGATGTGTTCGAAAAAGACCGTCCAAGTTAGAGAGCATCTACGCCTCATCGTTCGGTCGTGAATGAGACAGGAAACGTATTTGGCAACGGCTCGTCAAAAGTAGTCAAATGTAATCGGATGTCGCTGGCTAGAAAGGGACTATTATAGGGTAAGTCACGAACTACTCTGTGATCTGTATGGAAACAGCGAACGCGAAATGAGAAAGTGAAACTTCTTTCGCATTAATATCTCGTGTAGTCAAAAACTACACGTAAGGAATGAAAAGGCATTTTATCCTTGTTACCACATTTTGTTTCCATATACAACACATGAAAAAAAAATTCAGTTTTACATCTACTTAGGCCGCAAAGTTTTAAAGTTAAGCGAGATCATTAAGAAATGAGACAAAGAAATCTATTTTATGGAGATTTCTAGCAGACCAAGGTTTATGGTGGTCATGAAGCGAGCACTGGCCTGCACCTGTCGTACACATTGACGACGAGGGGCGCATTCATTTGCCCACTCGTTGGCTTTTTATACGAGTGTGGCGGCCGGCGAGAACGCCCGTTTAGTCAACGGGCGATAAAACGAGAAGTACATCGCATCCTGGTGCTGTAATTTCTTGTGCCTTCTTGTCGTTTACAGAGCCATGAACCCGCCCGTAATGGGTTGCTGAGTGTGGTATACATGCGAGAGGTCGCTTGGCAGGGGGGGGGGGCTCTTCTTGTTAGAGGAAAATCTTTCCGTGAAAAGAAAAGTAATCACTGTTTGCAAGGGTGCAGCGAATGAGCTGCTTTACGTAGTATATCGGCGGGAGTGTCGAATTGACAAGTGAGTAATCGTTCTCTCATAGAGAATTGGATTTATGTCATTGCTGTAGAAGTATGAATTTTCTCCTCGCCAAGCATTACAATGATTGGGTGCGTTACTTTTTGATTTTTCACACTCTTGAAGAGTTCAAATGAGATTAATCGACTCAAATATCATATGAAAGAAACTGGACAGATAATATTTTGTGGAAACATTACTAGACATTTAATTCAATTGTTGGTTGCGTGAAAGAAGTTGATATTTGCTTCAATTCGTTTTGTCATTCGTCTCCTACTGAAGTTAGAATGTTTCCCCGTCTGGAGAAAATTGCAATATGTGATCAGGAAACAAATGAGCATTCCAAATTTTAACGCTATCAAAGTTTTCTTTTTTTGTTCGTTGAGTCGCTAAAATTATTAAATTTAGAGTCTCGGAAGTACAATATTTAATTCCTTTCGGTGGCAATAAAGTAAAAATTTAGAAAAATGAATCGCCAATCAAACTCGAGAATATATCTGTAAATTTTTTTTAATAATTTTATACTCAATACATTCAAAATGAGTACACGAAGGAAGGTTTACTATCAATACTTCAAGTACTAAAACTTACATATATTTAAAGATTAATATGAGGACATCAAAAACAATAATGTCTTTGCATAATTTAGTATTTGACAGAACATGGGAAGTTGATGTCGACCGGGGAAGGAGACCGTGTTAAATAATTGAGAATAGTATTATATATTAGACATTTTTAGTGATAGAGAAAAGGTGTTTCTAATGTAAAGAACTCGAACTTATTTTACTTCAGCTTCAATGCTTTACGTTTGTGAGGACAGTCGAGCGTTGGTTGACACTCGCATTTCATTATAATTTCCATTTTCTTTTAATTCTCTCAATCATTCCCCAGCCGGACAGCCCGATCATCTACACAGTACCGTAAACTTCGAGACGTAGTAACGGCTGACGCTGGAACGAACACTTCTTTGAAAACCGACTAGCATGAGACGCGTCTCCGCTACCAAGGCGAAGAGTGCACTATTCGTCAGTCATCGGTACGGTGCCAGAAACCTCGGATGTGTACTTTCCCCTACGAGAGCTTGTCGAGGCCTCTCTCGCTTCCGGCGCTCGCGACGCTTCAGGCCGATGACGCCGACGCCCCTCGCGGAGGCTGCGTGCCGGGCGCGCGGCGCGACGCGGCGCCGTTAAGAATCCCGAAGCGCCCGGAATGCAGACAGTCGCATAGCTGTCAAGGAAAAAGCGAGCGGCGACCGTGCGTCAACGCTTCCGCGCCGGCCGCGATGCGCTCACGCCGCGACGCAACCGACACAACGCGGCGATGACGAGGAGAGAAGAAAATGAGACGACGGCGAGAAAACATGAAAATGACAACGACGCAAGAGAAACATTTAAAATTACAACGACGACTTTGAAAACATTAAAATACAGACGACGAGAAAACATTAAATGAGCAAACGACGACGAGAAAACGTGAAAATGACGAGACGAGGAAACGGTGAAAATGGACGAAGACGAGGAAAAACGTGAAAATGACGAGGACGAGAAAACGGAAATGACAGAGAAACGTGAAAGAGAAGTAAAATGCGTGAAAATGACGACGAGAAAGCGTGAAAATGACGCCGACGACGAGAAAACGTGGAAAATGACGACGACGGAGATAAACGTTGCAATGACGACGACGAGAAAACTATGAAAATGACGACGAGAGAAAGCGTGAAAATGACGCCGACGACGAGAAACGTTTAAATGAACGACGACGATAAAAACATTTAAAATGAACGACGACGAGAAAAACAGGAAAAGACGACAACGAGGATACATGAAAATGACGACGACGAGAAAACAAGAAGAATGAACAATGAAATACAATAACCTATGTTTCTGCCTTATGAGCAGCAGCTGTCGTTAGTTATACGATCGTCTGTACTTTCGACAGTAACGAAAATGTCAATTACCATCGTGCGCCAGTACCAAAACGCCTTAATTGTAATTATGTAAATGTTAAATATTTAAGTGGTTTAGGCAGACGAGCAAGCCTATTACGACCTGAGTCTCGCCATAATAACGACAAAGAGATGTTTTTCAGTGTTGTCTTTTTTTCTTTTCCGGAGAGTTTCATTTTCCTGAAGATTTACTACTACCTTACAAAGAAACACTATTTCCCTTTCTGTCCCATTTCAAAATCGGTAACAGAAAAAGGTGCTCTCGCAGCCTGGTAAAGAACAATGAAATGTATTACGATCATAAACAATTCAGTGCCGCTCTTTTTTTAGATTAATCTTATCATCACTTCATCATGCACCATCCTTAATCATGTTACAATGTTTAAATATTTCCCTTACAACCCAAACCAACGTCTGCTGCTTGCAAGGCCACCTTAGGGAACCATCCCTTCCCCCGTCGATCGCGCTGAGCATCCTGCGTTACGTCAGAGCGAGCCGGGGTAACTGTACGGGTGACGTCACGTGGGGGGGAGGCGGGAGCGGCCCGCGGTCAGCGGTTGAGTACCCGCGCCGACAACCGCGTCTTGAGAGGCGGCCTGGGTGGAAACGGAGGGAAATGGTGGCGAGCTGCGGCAAGAGTGGCAAGGTATTCGGGGTGTGGGTATGGGCGGGTCGTGGCAGGGTGTGTGCGAGGTTGTGAGTGGAGTTCATCAACATGGGCATGTTGAGTGGAGGCGAAGGGTGGTCGAGGCGATGGCGAGTGGAGGCGAGGCAGAGTGGAGCCGAGGGCGGGCGGGAGGCAGGGCGGGCG
>BOPP01000401.1:108211-158229 GCA_017312745.1 Gryllus bimaculatus
GCGTTGGAGAAAGAGCAGTTGGGCTCGGGTTCATTTACGCCAACTGCTAGGCTCACATTACTGTAATGAAATTTTTGTTCCGGAAGTTCGCGGTGTTCCTCGCCCTCGGTATAGGGAAATTCGGCGTTGACCTTCACGTCGACTTACTGGGGATTTCCGCATCCAGGTATTTCCCACAGCTGGGAACCGCCCTAGACAGGACAAGCACTAAGCTCCAGTCTCTTCTCGCATGCGTGGTACTGTAGAGCATGTAAGGGTGTGTTGGGGGGTGAGGTTAGGACAAGGAAGAGGAAGGAAAGATCGCACACTTACCATGATCCGGTTGTTTGAGGACTGCTCGTGCATTTGCCTGGTGTTGATCGGAGAAACTACGGAAAACTACCCATCAGTACAGCAGTTCACTAGATTTCTGCTCCTGACAGCGGTTGAATTCGACTTGTGTAGCAGCACAAATCTTCTGCTTTCGGGACTCGAACCCTAAGATTCCCAGGCCAGAGTCGATGCAGACATCGGCAATGTTGACGCTGTGTTAAACGCAACCGGTTTGTTCTCGAGTCTCGCTTACAAATTGTCAATGTACACATCAAAGTTTGTAATTTGGCAGGAGATCGGTTTCATTCTGTTTATTTTTCGGCCAAAGTCTGTGTTTCAGTTTATATCCAGGCCTTGGAAACAATTTTTATAAAATTTCTGCTAGTAAAATTACACTATTTTAAAATCTGTGATTTCTTCATTTAACTAAAAAATTACATTTAAAAAAACAATTTATGCAACTTTACTCTTGCACAAACGATGTATTTGAAGTTCCGGAAAGTTAAGTTGAATGACCGCTTACTCCCAGTGTTTGAATAAAATGCTGCGATCAGTGCTTCTTCCAGTATTCGGAACCACACTCGCGAGAAAGTCTTGCGTCTACTGTATATTTTTGCAGAGCATAGCGTAAACCGTGGTTAACAATAACGTGACCAGTAGCATATGAAATGTAATTCATTGCGATAGCGAAGCATTGTCGGATCCACTAGCACTTTATATTCACAGAAACATTTCCTTTCAAACAAGTTTTCAAACAATTTCGTAACAAATCATTATGATTTGGTTAAAAATTACAGTATATTTTAATCAGCTTCAAAGGAAAGGAATATTCATAATTTCCATAAGTAAAACCATTTAATGATACTAAAATATATATTATTAAAAAGGCCACGTATTTAACTGCGCTTTTATATTCAACGTTTCGGCCTCTTATACTGAACTAGACGAGTAATTTCTAATATTTATTAGTTCTATGATTTTCTGTTGACTTATAGTGTAGGATTTGTCGACAAAATATCTTCAGCACACAAGAGAAATTTCCAAATCTAAATTTGATTCTAAGTCTCCAATATTTTACAGCTTATCTTTTACTGTGGTGGATGTATGAGTTCATGAAACATCAAGAGCTTAGAATCGTTTTCTGAGTGAAATGAGGTGTCTGCAGATGTCACGTACCACAGGTTTCTCACAGCGATTGGAAACGTGCTATTATTGTTGTACACAAAAAGTAAGCGGTGTAAACATTGCGACCTAAAATACACTTGACATTACTTTCTTCATCACATTCCAGCCATGCCCTCATCCTCTCTCTCCAACGTCCCGGCGTGCATCATCTGCCCGTCCGCCGCAGGGCTTGCTGCCACGACCTCTGCCTGGTGGAATTTTCCGGTCGCTTCTGGATGGCTGCAGTTGGAGGAGAGCCGATACGACCGGGACCTATATCCTATCCATGTCGCTTTCCTTCATCACACGTGTTGATGACCCCGTTCCTTCCTTCATCGATTGTCTTTTTGCGTTTTTTTCAACAATTTACGGGACAGTTAGTTATGTTAGAATTACGTAATTATTCTGTCAGGGTGAAATGATTATAATATATGAAAATGCTTATTAGTATGGAATCATTTGTATGTTTATCTATCTACTATAAAGAGATAAAAGCACAATTATTCTTGTCAGCGGAATTAGCTATGTTTTATTCTTCTATGCAAATGGAATTCTTATAAATTCATGTTCAATATATTTGAAATCACTTGCAGACCTTTGAAAATTAGCTAACGTGCATGGGTGCATGAGGGTCACAGATTATGCAATTTCATGAGATAATGATCAAGGGCTATTGCGCAGGGTGCGGCATGCATGCCTAATAAACGTAGAAAGCGTGTGTGGTGAAGCGCCTCTATCAAATATCTCCGCATCCTGTTGCAATGTAGACAATCTATTAGCGCAACAAATGTTGAGTAATGCGTCGTAGTGAGCATTTTCAAGTGGTTTCGAAGTAGTTGATGTCCTGTGTAACGATAGTGTCAGTGATAAAGAATGTAGTTTATTAGCTACCCCGATATGGGTTGTATTTTTGGTTAGTTTCAAATCTATGCCCAACGCTACCTACTGTTGTTTTACTTCCATGATCGCCAAAAGGTGTCAAACCAACATCGATCGCTTTCATCTATCCATTGCTATTACATGTTGTTTCCTGCTATTGTGTATTGAAAGTTGTCGGAGAATTTAATTTTCCTGGACACTAGCCACATAGCTCTGCAGGCCGAGTTCTGTCGCTGTCAGGAGAAGAATTCTAGCGACTTACTGCTCTGATCGGTAGTTTTCCGTGGTTTCTCCAAGGCGAATGCCGGAACAAGTCCCTACCAAAGAGCACGCGATCTTCCCTTCGCATTCCTTGTCCTGTCCTATTCCTTACTTAACACCCTCGCATTTACATGCACTACACAGCCACACATGCCGGGATACCGGCCGGGAGCATAGAGCTTGTCCCGACTGGGGCGGTGCCCCGCTGATGGGAGATACCCTATTAAGGAAAACCCCCGCTAAGCGACGGTAGGTCGACGCCTTATCTCACCATCCAGCGGGGGGGCGAAGATTTGCGCCGCCTCTGGAACAAAGAGACATGCACTATATTTACGGGAATAGCGGCGTTAGACGACGACGACGAGCTCGGAATCACTATTAATGAATCAGCTTCCGGCGAAATTCACTGGGCGGGTGGTGGGAGAGGGCGGACTGGGAAAGCTTCGGGAAGCCAGACGAATTAAGACGCGGACTTCTAAGGGTGTCGCATACCTAGAACTCCCACCAATAAGGTCGCTGTGCTGTAGAGACGCTCCCACACACCCCGCTACGTTACGATCTTCGCAAGGATTGACGAAAGACGGATGGACGTGATGGACCTTGGCAACGATAGCCATGTGTAGCCAGGAAAAACCTTCGCAACTTTTTGTTTTCCTAGGGTTGCATTTCCCACTACAGTTATGGCCTTGGAAGTTCTGTTCCGAGCAGTCTTGCTCGGAAGTTTTGAATTTTTTAATGGCTGTGATTTATATGACTTTTATGACTTCCTATTTGTTCTCTTAATGAGATCCAGATGGTCTTGGCTTCCACGAAACCTGACTATTTCCCGAACCCACTTCAGATTCCATGCTTTTGTTAGGTAATATTGCGGCCTCCCACACAAAAATCAATAACTTCGACTTTAAAAATGCTCTTTTTTACGATTTGGTAGTAAAAATTGGTCGATACCGACAGAAACTTCGTGTTCCAGAGTTACGACGTCGCAGATATCGAGTCTCTCTTACCAGCTCCTACTTGAGCTTTCCGGGCTTTCTTCGTGACTTTGTAGTTGTCGAAAACGTGAAATGTAGGTTCGAAATATATGAAATATATGCACCTGAAGAAGCAGACAAATCAGTTTGTGAAACGTTGTGTCATTCAATAAAATATTTTATTTGAAACTGACTGTGTATAATCATTAGATAACATTTAATAGATACTCGTATATCATAACATACAGAAAGATAATCCATAACAGATAGATAATTCATAAGATTTAATAGACGATAACAAATACAACAATATACAAATACATGAATCGAAAAGTTTATAACCTTGTTAATGAATAGTTTTAAGAATAATTTCTTTTTACATACAGTTTATTTATTATACTAACATTCAGCAAAACTTTTAATAGTTAAAAGACTTTCTCATAAATATGGGTTTGTTCTATATCCTGGTTTGGACATGAACCAGACATAGACATGGGTTTGTTCTATGTCTGGTTGACATGTATCCTATTGTTGAAACGTTATCCCTCAAATTTGGGCATGCATTCGCCATGACTCTACCTTTGGAGAAATGTTTTTTTACTTGTGCAAGGTTCAATTAATAATTCTGGCCGATATTTCACAATCGCAGAGGCAGCTGTGAAGACGCACTTAAGCCTTGATTATGCGGCAGATTGCGTAGAGTTCAGTGGCCTTTGTGTCGTCATAAACGAATAAATCATCAAATGTCCCACACGTTCGATTTAATTGAAACCACTCTTTAAACACTTCCATTACTAATAATAATATTGTGTGAATATTTCAGCGGAGTTGGTGCAGTAGTTTTTGTGTCGATGTGCAGCACACGTTCGTACATTTATTTGTAAATAGATGTGTTGATATTTCGTACTAATTCGAATGAGTAAGCGTCAGTCTAGAATGCTGTTTGTATTAGTCCAGAGTTGGTAGCCCTGCGAGGGCGGGGGCGGGGGCGGCCGAGGCTCGCCGAAGCGCCGGGCCGCGTTGGTCGAGGGCGAGGGAGCATATCATGAATCTGAAGCACGTGCTAATTGACTCGGGATGCTAATATCCTGCTCCTGCCTCGGCGACGTGGCCGCCGTCTCCCCGCCCCCTCCCCCTACCTCCCCCCACACCACAGCGTCCTCTCACACCGACGCACCTGGTTCCTCCACCTGCTGCAAGGCCCTCTGCCACACAGCGCTCCTCACGGCCGCCACGCGACCGAGATACAGAGGGGTTTCTCTAAGAAGGGACAGGACGGTAAACAAATGAACATCATACAAGGCGATGGCATTGCAAGAGATACAGATGAAGCCATTCACAAATACGCTTGCTGTAAACGAAATGAGTGCATGGTCATAACCTGCAGTCATGTTGCCAGTAGTGGCTAAACAGTAGCTGTCAAAGCGGTCCCGTCCCACAGTAATCTCTTTCTACACAGGGCGAAGCTGCCTTTCGGATGGGTAGCACCAGATGTGATGGCTCAGTGGCTTCAACCATTGCCGCTGTCGCGTCTGTGACCGGGAGTCTTAGGGTTCACGTCCCGGCAGAGGAGGATTTTCGAATCTTACTTGATAGCCTCGTACGATTCAGCCTTTGTGCAGTCACGAATTCTAGCGACCGTCAGCTGGATTGGTAGTTTTTCATACTTTCTCCGATTAGTACCAGACGATTGGAGGGGGAGAACATCAAAAGAACATTGGAGGAGGTGAACAGAAACGGCAGAGTTGAAATAAAGATCAATAGGGTTGACATCGTTAGTGTAATACTGTTGATCAATAGGGTTGACATCGTTCGTGTAAATTGATACTAGGGTTGCTGTGATGTCATAACATCAAACAACGAAAATAGATCAAGTCTTTAACAACTAAAGGAAAATTAGAAAAAAGAAAATGAGCTTAGTATTCAAACAAACGAATCCCAGCGAATACAGGCCGACGTATTTCAGTGTCATGACAATTGAACAAAGTTCGTTATAATTCACTAAAAGTACTTACAAGAGATAAGAAAAATAATCTTATTAAACCCTGTTTGTAAAATAATCCCGTTCACGAAATTTGCAGAAACATGCGAATTCGTATGTTTCAAAAACCTAAATGAACCCTCGTATGAGTGAGCGATACGCAGTTCGTAATTCCACGAATTGAATCTGCTTGTGAAACACAACTGCCGTGTATTTGCAATCCCCCTTCATCCTCCTCAGCGTCCGCGGAGTCGGAGGGCAGCTTAACTCCCGCTACTCCCCGCTCTCCCCCGCTCTCCCCGCTCCTCTTCGCGCCGTATGTTTGTGGGAAAACGGGCGATGGCCCCTAGCGGGAGGGTGGCGTAGGCGGGACATCGGGAAGCGAAAGGGTATTTATACGGCACATCCGCCAAGCGCCGCCTCCCTCTCCCCCCTCCCCCTCCTCGCTCAGCTCCCTCCCCGCCACCAACCTCCTTTGCTCCCTCTCCCCCGCCCGGCAGCCAGCCGCCTCCGCTGTGCGAAGCCAAATAATGCGTGTTTTGCATCGCAAACGAAGTTTCATCCTGCGAAAAATGGCACTTAAGCCAGCAGAAGCGTCCTAATGAACTGGAATATAAACGGAGCCTGACGTCTCAAATGTCAGCGGAGGAAATGGAGGGATAGGAAGGGGAAATGGAGGGGGGGGGGATCTGAGCATCCGTTGTCTGCTGCCACCTAGTCGGTGCTTGGAAGGGATGAATTGGGCGATTCTGTCGGGGGAGGTTTTTGTTGAAGGAAACGGGATTTTTAATCTCGCTTTAGTTTAAGGAAGATTTGTGTGTGTTGTGTATATATATATATATATATATATATATATATTTGAAGTTCCACTGTTTTACCTGTAACTATTCAAACCTAGCTAAGGAATCTTCATCTTGAAATCTGTTTTCCGATTGCATAGTGTAACATTCTGTAGACCAGATTTTTTAACAAGCGTTTCCTTTGTCTATTGGCTATGAGCTTCGGAAAACTGTGCAATGTGTGACTTAGATGAGCCTCTGTAAGAGGAAAACTCGTACATATGTAAAAATATGAACGTTTTAGGATGTAAACTAAACAATATTTTAGTAAAGGCAAATGCAAAACAAATTTTTGTTTTTCTTACTTGCTTTTTATACTCCCTCATTTTATTAACCTAATCCTTTGGAATTCAGGATTTCCACACACGCACTAGAAATAATGTTTGAGCCAAATAAATTATTCATACTCGCATATCAACATATCTATCTTACGGCAAGAAATCATGTACCTACTTTGTGAGCGCAAAAATCCTGTTCTGGTATCTGAAAGCTGCTCTGGCATTTACCTTGAACAGCTGAACCCTCGAGACCTTTGGCAAATATCAATATTAAAAGATTCGTGCAAGAAACGAACACACAGGTAGCAAGAAATGAACTGCTAAAGAAATTCAATATTTCAAGGAATCGAAGCACGCTGGCTTGCAGAGCCATTCTGATTTTCGAGAATGTAATTTTCACATTCCGGAAACAGTGATCACTTTCGTTGAAAAAGCTCGCGTGCAACGTAATGTACACGTTAATGCTGGCCCAGTAGCCCTGGAAGCTCGTGGAACCGAACGCTCGTAGCCGTGCGAACGGTTCTTATCTCGCGAACGAGCGTGAAGTGATGCCGAGTCATTAGAGCCGTTCACGCTCTAGCTGAATAGCGTTTTGATGCAGAATTCGCGACGTTGTTAAGGACGATTGTGTGCGGTTTGCGACGGCGCATTATTTTGGGAAGGTATTTGCGAATAAATTAAACTAATTAGATAATCAAAACCAAATCTTACTAAATGCCCGGCTGTATACTCCTGATGTAGCTGCAGCTTTTGAAGTACCATCAATACCCTCGATTCCATTAACAAATACACGACATGACAACCATTTTACCACAAGGGTTACATTGTTTTCGTAAGCTCTTAATACTGTTTCACTTATTCTTGGAAGTATCTGGATGGTATTTGGTTCCTGGAAGTAGCAGCTTTGTCTCTTTACCTCGCCGTACTGTACGTCGGGAATCAACGTGTACTTCTTGAAAATACGATTGTCTTTCCGAGAAAAGATAATGTTTTTTTTTGTCTAACAAATGCAATTCCAACTTTCTTACGTGTAACCCTATACAGAAATGCATGATGACGGCAGCCGAAGGAACTTTAGTCGGCACTGCCCTGACAAACTAAAAAGTTGTTAGCCTTCGCCGATTATTTATAGCTAGGACATTTCTTTAAAAGTCACATCTCTGAGACTGGCTTCTTCTCTGTGAGTCATCTCAAACAGACGTCCCAGGAAAACAAACAACTATATTCTTCTGGAGCACATGTGGGCTTCTGTACACCCTTCCATTCATTTGCCTCTCCCCCATCCCGCATCCCCCGAGCACATCTGCACTCTTAAGCTCACCCGCTTACCTACTTCCTCACTAATCTGTCCTAATCACCTGCTCTCTAGTTCTCCTTTTCTCGTATTTTCTCGATCTCCCAATCACCCACCTTATAATTTGCCAGTTATCCTTATCAATTGTCTTCCCATTCGCTCACCCTCTGTCACTCACCCTTTCATTCATACACCTCCCCCGTCACCTGCCTCCCATCTCTCCGCCCTTATCTGCCCCCTCGTGCTCACTCACTTTTTTGCTTTCCAACTAATCTGTCCTCCCACCCATCTTCTCTCTATTCTCCTTTTCTTCACGTTTTCTCACTCTCTCAATCACCCTTTCATTCCCATCAACTGTCTTCCTATTCGGTCACATTCTCTATCACTCACCCTTCCATCCATTTGCCTCACCCCCCTCGTGCCCATCTGTCGTCGGGTGCTCATCCACTTATCTACTTCCTCACCGATCTTTCTTTGCACTCACCTGCTCTCTAATTCTGGTTTCCTCCAGTTTCTCGATCTCACAATCGCCCGACTTATCATTCACGTGTATCCCCATCAACTGTCTTCCCAACCAGCCACACTTTCATTTTTTTACCTCCCCCTTTCCACCGCCCCCCCCCCACTGCGCTCATCCGGAGATCACCTGCGCCCGCCGTCGCGTCGCCCAGATGTCACCGCGAAGGGGCCTTCCGCGTGCCGGGCCGCCGCGCGCACGGCTGTGACGTCACGACCCGCAAGGCCGCCCGCCGCACGACGGCTGCCAATTAGGGAGGCAAGACTGCGTGCGTGACCCGCTTCCCCCCCTTCCCACTGCGCTCGCGGGCGGCCGCCCTACGGCCTACGGGAGGCGACGGCGGGTGGCGCGGCGGGCGAGCGAGGGTACCGGGAGAGGCGGTTCAGGGCATCTGCTGATGGCACTGCAGTCCCTCTGGCTGGGAAGTTCTAGGCTATCACTCCCGGCGGTGGCACGATTTTCGATACTAGCTTGTCAGCTACGTCGATTTAAGTCGCTGTCCGGAGGAGAATTCTAGCGGCCGGCTGCTCTGATCGGTAGTTTTCCGTGGTTTCTCCGATCGACACCAGGCGAATGCCGGAGCAGTACCCTAACAAACGGGCCACGGACCACGCGTGATCTTACCTTCTTCTTCCTTGCCTGACAATCACCCCTTACACACATTAACGTGCACTACACTTCCACGCATGGTGGGAGACCCGTCCGGGAGAGCGCCACCTCCCGAGGAAGAGCATGCACTATGCTTACGGGACTGATGACTCTGGTGGTTCACGTGCCGGGACTCAGTAAATAATTAACCAACGAGCGAGGGCACAATCGGTGCTTGATGTGAAGTGGGAGGGGAGGAATATATGCAATGACGCAGACAAGACGGCAATATGATTTGGAAGGTAACTGAACACACTTGGAACCAGTACCCCCGTAACAGTAGATAATTTTCTTAAGACATGAAGTGCAAATCTGAGAAATGGCTTAAATTAAGTGTAGTAATAACTATTTATTTAAGAATGTACGGAAAGTTGGTGGATGTTTATGTGTAATAAGACACAAATTGGTCACCATACTTATTGCAATTTCTATACGCTTGTTCTTCAGAGCTTAGGGTCATTTCGCAGTGTAAGAAATGTAATCTCACTCACTGCTAACAGAATTTTACATTCATTATAGTTTTTTCGTAATATTGTATTGTTATATTGAAATAACACTTACAAACATACAAATTATAAGATTCATAACGATTGATGTCGGTTAACGACAAATTAATTGCCGCAAAATACGAAGTACGACTTCAAGTCAAAGGTATTTCTTCAATTTTTCTAATGTTACGATATAGCATGAAAAGTTTTAAACGACTTATTGCCGGTAACACAAATAGAGGGATCGGTTGGTCACAAACCCTGACTACCACTTGAGTTATCAAATGCAAACAACTTTCGTTATTTACCTTTATTCAATATCGATCTAATGACATCGTTAACTAAACGTTAATTGGGAAATCGCAGGCCACACAATGTGTATTAAAACGACGTAGCGACTTTTTTCCTGGAACTTTCCCTCAGCTGAAACGAATATCAGTTTCCGAATTAATTAGCTTTCAAAACATATTCATTTAACTTCAGAATTGTTCGAAAATATAAATTATAAAATTAAAATATCTTTATTCTGCTTGGGAATTCGTTCCAATGTGGTCTTTTGCACGGCTGTGAGCAAAAGCGAAGCAAATATTTCGAACTGGGTGGATGGTGACCGTAGGAGAGGGGGAATACAAAGGGGAAAGAAGGACGTTGATGTAGAAACAGATGCAAAGTGAGCCGGAATGATGTGAAGCAGGCAGTATAAAGCCAAGGAGAATGGAGCGCGTCAGAAAGCCGAAAATGGAAAACTGCGGGATGACGGGCTTTAGGGCGTTGCCTTTTCAGAGAACCTTTGTCTTCCACAAGTGTGTGGTTTTGGAGTAAATTCTAAAAGCTCTAAAGCAAGGCTTTTAAGAAGCCTGTCAACATGAATGGAACAATAAAAACACAAAATACCTTCAAATTCACAGTCTAATGGTGCTATTCCACTATGAATAGCATTCAAAAGACACGTAATGAAGAAATATGGGACTTTATTTTTTATTGGATGTTTATGAGTTGGGTTTTATACGAGTAATTACTTTGATCAGCAAACTTATTGTTATTAGCGCGTACTATCACTACAAGATTTTTTTAATATCATCAACATATAAAGGTAACGTTTAATTTCCATCACTTGTGATTAGAGATTAACGTTTGCAAATATATGGCTAATCAGCAATCCACGACAATCTACAGGTTAACAGGTACTACATTACCATACATCATGACTGTAATTTACAGATTACATTGCTCACGTGTTTGATTGCTAACACTAATGTATTGGAAATCCATTCAGAGATCAGTTAATAGAACGATCTTGTAACAGTCTAGGAAATTACTTGACGTTCCTAGTGACGCAAATGTGATGAATTTTTCACATGATCACAATACCATTTATTGTAGCTTTTGCTTAATAGTGATTTTACTATGAACTTCAATTTGAGCCTACATATCTTTCATTAACATGGTAATTTGCAGTTATATTTCTAAAGAATTTTATTGTTGATTGACGTAACTTCGTGGACAATTTATTAACCGTTCGCAATAAGATTTTTTCTCTTATCAGGTCATATTAGTTACAATGCTTACGAGTACCAAAACATTCTTTGTAAGTTATTTGTTGTTGTTTTTCGTTTAAAAATGACACGAAATAAACTGCAAATCAGCTTTGAATAAAATACTCATTAAAATTAGAAAGGAAGGCCCATGTTTCTAAACAATGTTGACATTTCGTAATAGCGGAGAGACACTTCTCAAAAACACATACATGCAGTTCATCCAAATCATTTTGGACTGATAACGTAAAAAGCGGTAATTCGAAAAAAACTGGCTCGGTATGTGAACTAACAACAAGCAATATATATGTGTGTGAGTAATGTGTTTAATAATTAAAGGTTATAAGCCAAGAGTATAATTAATCACGTCAAAATAAAAGTAAGAAATTGAAGTGAAGGAAGTTTAATTTAACACGCAATATTCGATGGCGTAAGTTTGCCAGCAAGTTTGCAAGTGTGAAAGTCATAAACAAATACTTCAGTCTCTCTCTTCCCGGATATGGCGTTTTCGAACATCGGGTTTAGTATCGTTAGCGTACCAGTACGAGTTCGTTATCGTGTGGTTAGAAGCGTTCAAACTGGTTCATCGGCCGGTCCCGGGGCTGCATTCCTGGCGATGACGACAATGTCGGGATATTCGGAAAAACCGTCAATGGCCGCAGGTGCAACGCTAGGACGGCTCGCCAAGCAACCAGGGCTTGCACCGACCCCTCCCCCCAAGGGTCGGGTGCAGGAACCATAAAAAAAGTTTGCACTGTTATAAACACGGAATACATTTGAATTGTATAGTTGTAATCATTGTGTAGAACACAATATGAATCATTCAATGAAATTCTTAGTTTGAAAATTAGTTTATTGAGAAAGTTATTCACTCTTCTTCATGGTTAATAAAGTTGTCCACACTACTTCTTTATCGTCTGCAAGTAATAACGTTTTATTCACTTCCATTATCTACAGTGAAACTTTACGAAATTTGTAAATTGAAAGTGCTACTAGTTTATTATTTTACACCTGAAAAGAAAACAATATTAACGCCCAGTACTAAGAAATTTGGAAAGTTTATATTAACTGATTTTCAAAACTTAACAGTGCAGTATTCTGAAAAAAAATACTTTGTATAATTCATGCAGTATTTTATTCATAAAGGATTAAATACCGGCTAAATTAGTGGTTACAACTGTATTGTAGCTCTTTATTCTACGAGATCCTAGTTTCGAGAATCCGGAGTACGCATATTTTCGACCTGTACAAAACGCTGTGTGCTTCTACAAAAGCTTCCCAGACAAAGCACTTGAGTCGAAGACAGAGTGTGGTTGGGAATTTTCGAGTCGGGCTGTTCTGATTGGTAGTTTCATCGGTTTTCTCTCATCCATTTCAGGTGGATCTTCCTTTGAAGTATCTTAATCACCGCGTGTAATCTTCCATTCTTCACCCTGTCATTCTTACCCGCATCCTCATAAGGTACAATCCCACTCGATCAAGAAAATCTTTTTTAGGCGCGATATAGCCGACTAGCTGCGTGTCTCGTGTGTGTCTCGTGGTGGAAAAACCGAAATAAACACGAAGAAAAATAAAAAGGTGGATTCAGTAACTCATACCACGTTTAAACTTTTTTGCCCCTTCAATTGAATGCACTGAACTGGAACGAAATTTTTACGATGTTTTGTGTCCGATGAGGGCTATTTATATTGTGAAGCAAAGTACGTGTGGAAAGAGACTTGTTCTCATCGCAAAAAACTAACCTTTGTTGCTAAATATTCACTTTCCTCATGAAGTAATAATCGTAACTGTCGATAGAAGTATTTTTATGAGGTTGTAGATTGACGAACTTTTTATCATCTTCAAATTACTTTCTCGTTGCCGGGGAGCAATATCCTCATGATGTATAGGGCTTCTTTCAATGTGTGATACACGAGAGATTTCTTACCGATTGAAAAACGACTTTCAATGGCATCAAGGCATCAATTTCTTTTGTGCCCCTGTCATTATTCTTGATGGAAAACATTCGTGAAGCAAAGCGAATTGTAATGAAAATGGATGTCCTTCCAGCTTGCATCGGAGTTTTCAAATCATAATGTATTATAAAATGCTGGTTCATTTGCCTTTTTCGTTTGAAATAGTTTTTGTTGATGAATAGAATATTCCTAGGTTCGTTGTAAGCTATATTAACTAGTGGTGCTATTGAATGACACAAAATTTATCTCACTAGTGCACGACAATAAGTGAATGTTTAATGATCTCGCTGTTTTCTGTGATTAATTTTATAAACATTAATGTTTAAAACTCTAGCATATACTTAAATCGTGTTCATCATGCTTTTTGATCTATCGCACTAATAATAACCATAGCAATTTTGACTTCTTGTTTGTAAATTTTGAGCCACAATCTGTCATCTAAGGTAAACAGTTAACGTATATTTAGAGGGTTATTTTTCTAGAAAAGTCGGTTTTGAAGTTTCAAATAAAAGACCGCTTCGCACCACTGGTGACAATTCACATACAGTTTTGTAGTTAACAGCTCTCAATGGTTCTATTCTAAACTATTATTTCTGTCACATTCAATTATTAAAAAAGTCACGAAACACATGGTTGACCGCAAACGCGTAGTTTGATCTCCAAGCAAGGTTGACATTTGAACGTTACTGCGGCAAAAATAAATGCTTCCTCAAACAACTACGCAAGATGTTAAAAGTAATTTCGACGCGAGAAGTGAAGTCGTTCCCACTCAGGTTTGTCGAGGGAATATCTCAAAATCCTCCTGGTGGCAACGTACTTGAGCGCCGGCGCGGTGGACGCAGACAAAACAACCTGATGGAACCCGTTCGAGGCCGGAGCGCGCCGCTGCGGGCGCTATTTTTAGCCGGGGCGCCGCGACCGCAGGAGCCACATTCCAGCGCCGGCGCCAGAGATACGGCGGAGCGGGCGAGGCCAGACCTCCAACTCTCCTCTCCTCTCTTCTCCTCACCCACGCGATCGCCGACCCCGACTACCTCGTTGAGCTGGGATGAATTCAGACGACACTCGCTAACCTCAAGTTCATTTAAGTTTGATGAATGCCCCGTCGACTTGGAAATCCTTGCAGGTTCGGCAAACCTCGTTATTTTGGCAAACTTCATCGGTTTGGTAAATCTCGTCGGTTCGGTAAATCTCGTCGGTTCGGGAAACCTCGTCGGTTCGGGAAACCTCGTCGGTTCGGGAAACCTCGTCGGTTCGGTAAACCTCGTCGGTTCGGTAAACCTCGTCGGTTCGGTAAACCTCGTCGTTCGGTAAACCTCGTTCGGTTCGGGTAAACTCGTCGGTTCGGGTCAAACCTCGTCGGTTCGGGAACTCGCTTCGTAAACCTCGTCGGTTCAGGAAACCTCGTCGGTTCGGGAAACCTCGTCGGTTCGGGAAACCTCGTCGGTTCGGGAAACCTCGTCGGTTCGGGAAACCTCGTCGGTTCGGGAATCCTGCGTCGGTTCGGCAAACCTCGTCGTTCGGCAAACCTCGTCGGTTCGCCAAAACTCGTTCGGTTCGCCAAACTCGTCGGTTCGGCAAACCTCGTCGGTTCGGCAAACCTCGGTTCGCCACCTCGCGTCCAAACCTCGTCAAACCTCGTCGGTTCGCCAAACCTCGTCGGTTCGCCAAACCTCGTCGGTTCGCCAAACCTCTTCGATTTTACAAACTTTGATCTCTTGAAAAAACCTTCCAAAACTGAGACAAATCGGAATTTTAAACTGTGTTAGGTTACTAGCAACTCCTGGTAGTGTTCTAGTTTTATACCTAAAATTTGGAAGACAGGGGAACCTGAGATATAGACGAAAAAGAGACGAGGACAAGAATGAAGGTGTGTGAGAGAGGGAAGTGAATGTTTCGGCGGCCGAGAAGACGGCTTGAGAAGAGTTCAGGCATTCCCAACTAAAATTATCGTTCGGGAAGTTCAGACTAGTTTTTACGGATGTCGGCTGCGTGAGATAATTTTGCCTCAACTCAGATGTAAAGGTATTTGTGTCTATAAGAAGTTAATATGTCTTTAAAAAGATAATAAAACATGGATATTCGTTGAACTATTTTAAAACAATTTTTATTAGTTGATTCTATATTACGTGATTGTAAGTTCAGCTCATAGTAAAACTTTTCTTATGCGGTCACTAATGGATCAGAAAGATAATGTCTGTTAATGTAAGTAACCACATAATGAAGTTCGTGAGAATATGGGAAGCGGACATATTTTTTCTATTTGTAATTAATTTGAGTATACTTCCCTTAGCTTGTCTTTGTTTACAATTGAACTACAAAATACCGGAAACTTTTTGTTCGCAAGCGCTTAACCAACCCATACCAAATCATTCAATTCCCCATATTGTCAAACTTCCCTGTTTTTACATCACCGTTTGATTCTTTCGATGCGAAGAATGTATTCCCAACATCATTTCATATTGCAATTGACAAATTGAAAGAACTTTAGAGTATTTATGAAACATCTGATACGAACAGTACAGGACAGCAGTCCATGGGACGAGATGACATCTTCTACAGGAAATATTTACACATATCTTATTAAAAAATCAATCCGTTCATTAAAAAATATCATTATGCAGGTGACAGCTTAATCGAAGGGCCGTGTTAGTAAGTTTCACTGTATGTTTATTCGTTTTCTATGATAAGATAATTGCTTTTATAATAAAATATTTACAAAAATTATCATTAGTCTTGGACGAACAGAGGTGTCACTATAAAAGCAAAAACATAAAAAGATTAAGATTAATACATATAATTACAATATGTTAGTCTCTATCGTAATAGGCTTGCAAGAATACAATTACATTGAACATTCAGTCGTCCTGTATCAGCCTCTTCGTCAGTTCCATACAACCTCTTTTCTTTCTTATCTTTTGATCTCGTTTCATCGTCTCAAGTGACATGAATGAATGACGACTTGTGAAGAATGTTGGAGCGTATCCTTCTCCTGCCTCAGCCCTCATGCTTTTGTGGTGTTAGGACTACTTTAGTTGACAGCTTGATACGGCGTTTTGATGTGGAAATTTATAGATGATGGTTCGTTTTATTTTTTACTTCTTTTGAGTGTGAGCTTTGAAAGCTCGCACTCGTAGAGAAAAGATCTCCACAACAAACACAAATCCGAGCAATGCTCTTTGATCAAAACAGTGGCCAGATAGAATTCCCCTCTGTGTGAAATACACTTCATTTATATGATCAGGAAATATCGAATTACCTTTGATATGAAATACTTATTTACTTTTGTAATACAAGTCCCCTTTGACTATCTCAAATTTTGGATTCTCTGATGACTGCTGGCACTGGGTTTACATTACAAAAAGGTTTTGTGAATCCACCAGGAAACTATATTTTTAGTATCATATGCTTCAGTGTAATGATTTCATGAACTTCACTCAGGAACGAAAATTCCTGCTTCATATTTATAAGAACAGTATTATACTTAAACAACTAGATCAATATTAAATGTTATATCCGATATTGCAGAAAGCCACGACGATGGTTGATTACATTTCATTGCAATTAAGCGAGTTATTTCTGAAACGATTCTTCAAGCTTCAATAGATCAATTCGATTCATAACGCTAAAATTATGTTTTATATTTTAGTTTACTAAGCTTTTAGTCTTCAACTCCATTGACTTCTACTAACAAGCAATATGATTGGGACTATCCATAACTTCGTAGTAAAAACCACGATACTTGTATTTTATTCCACAAATTTCTCATATTCCACACCAAGACATTCGCGAAAAGTACAAAAATATCATTCATAACATGAATTAATTGTTCCTCCATTTTCAGTCATCTTCATGATGGTCAAAACAGATCTAACAATCCCAAACCAAAAAGTTAATTTTATTCCAGGGTAATTGTCTATTAGAACCTGAAATCATGTAGATGGCAAAAAATTAATTTTCCAATTGAGATAGAAGCAACCTGTGTGATCAAAACGGAAAGGTTTGTCAGTTAGGTGCAATTATTAATTAATGTTGTTTCCTTGACCTCCGTGCTCAAGCTGTAGTTTCAGAAAAATAGACGGTAACCTCCCTTTTAACGATTTATTATTGGAAAGCGAACCCTCCATTTCGCCTTTCCTCCGTTCGTAGTCCATTTCCGAGGGAAGTGAAGTGGAGCCGTTCGCCATCCATCAAGCAGATCTCCTGGCGGCGGCTGGCGGAAGCTGGGGGCCCAGCGATTGGGCCCGATTCCTCGCTTTCTCCTCCCGATCCGCACTGGGGGGATTTGTGACTCTGGCCGAACAAAAATTACATTTTCCCCCCTTCACATCAAACGTTCGCATTCGGTTGAAGATGTTGTGCAGATGTAATTATTTGTAGTGAAAAATTTCTGAAACGAACTAGTGACTGTGGAAATACGAATGGAAGGAAACCTTAGTCCTCTGATTACATAAAATACAGTTTTAAGTTCACTGTTGGTATTATTTTGTCTCGCTTGCTCGTTAATAGAAATGAATAATTTATGGTTACAAACTTACACATTACTGACAAAAATTAAGATAGGATTTCACTCAATTTAGGTGAATTATCTTTACATAGGAGTGAATCCCAAAAGTAATAAGGGATGCGACAATTTCAGTTCAGACCTGTTCACTCAATGATTAAGTGAAATTCTAAAAAAAATAAAAATAAAAACAATGTACGGTCATAACTGTTTCATGAATTGCTTCACTCCTATGCGGTCAGTATATAACCAGTATTCCTTTTTTTGTATTATACGAGTATTATAATAACCACTTATAGTTGTGTATTATATAGGATTTTTCTCAATGTTAAAACTTTTCGGACATGTAGAGGGGTTCAAGACGATCATTGGTTTGCATGAACATTTGGTGGGAATTTTCGTTACAATTATGAAATTTGCCCCTAATTGATAGGCAACACATCATGCATCGGTGTACAGGGTTTTGGGTGGATGGTATACATAGTACAAAACATTAATCTTTTCTAAGCGTTTTATAAATAGATGGGATGGAATTATGGTCAGATGACACAAAGCTGGAAAAAGCCATTTTTGACCGTCTAGAATCGCAATTACGCCCAGGGCGAGGCTCTTTCGGGAGCTGGAGAGCATCCGATCGCGACGACTGCGGCAGTGAAGCTGGTGCCTGCGACTGCTTTGCATGGAAACGGCGAGGGCGAGGGCGTGCGTTAGTGGGCGTGTCTGTTCACCTGCGAAGCCGCCTGCCAGTCCGATTCGTGGAAATCATGAAGGCGGTGTTACTGGAGGGCTTGATTCGCGGCCCAACCATTAGGCGATTCTCTGAATCCTTCGGCCACTGGCTGTAACGTACGTAGAATGGCGTAAGCAGACGGAGAATGTCCTCGAAACTTGCATATGAAGGTGAAATGAAATGATATGAAGAAAATTGTGGTTTTGATACATCTAATCGTAAGAAATTCTAAATCGGCAGAAATGAGGAAAATTCATTTTACCAAGTGAAAAATTTGTTATCATAGATTATGTCGAAATTTTAATTTTCTGGTGACAGAATGAACTGTTAATATTTTGATGTAAAATGGCATAGTTCCTTGAAGATTGCATCAAATTCATTCATGCATATTGTAAATAGAATGTTAAAAGGCGGCAGTTTTCTTCCTTATGACATGCAATTGGCGAGAAATAGAGAACCCACAATCTGTTTGTTACAGAAAAACGTAACCAACAAATTGTGGGGTCGAAAGGAGATGATGTTTCTTATGAATGTGCGTTTATCGCCGCAATGAAGTATCAACATCAACTTGTCTTTTTCTGATTTTTACTTCCTCGTCTACAGCTTAAGCAGGCGAGGGGCCATCTCATCATTTGCTCAATGGATCAGGGAAACTGGACAAAAACCTGATCGAGTTTGGTTCTTTTTTATTTTTAATGGTTTGGTTTCATCCGTCCGACGACGGCCGATCAAAATTTCGGCTGAAATCAAATTCTCTGTGACTGCCTCATACATTCCGGGCTCTATTGGCGAAAAAGTCGCTAAATCGTGTTTCAGTATGTAACAAATTACTTGACTACCTGTTATGTAGTCAGAAACAACGTTTGGTGGGTCCCTTTTAATTTGTTTGGAATTTTTCAAGTGATGGCTTAAGCTGGGGCAGAAAATTCAACGTTATAATATTACGTAACTTTTGCTAATAATGTGAGAGAGTATGGGTTGTTGCAGCTCCTCTCGTTTAACTCTGCAACACGCTAAAAGCACATTTATCACCAAAATGACTGGTATTTTGCCTCACGTCTCACATACTCAGGGAAATAACGAGAGCGGTGTTATCTGCCATTTGTCTCTAAATTCCTCGAACAGGGCTCTTCGAATTTCCTTTCATTGTTTCCCCGACCTGAAACCGCGCGTTACGTGCCAAGCGAAAAGTCCGCCCGTCGTGAAATGAGATTCCCGCGCGGTTCGATGGTCGCATTTTCTGATTTCCCGCTGCCGTCGCCGCCGCCGCGAGGAAACCTCTCCGGTGCAATCCTCCTGTTCTGCCGCAGCCCGCACGCGAGGGCGAGTGCCGCCAGCCGACATTTGCATTCTGGGGAGCGGCGCGCGGGGGTGGGGTGGGGGTGGAGTATTTGACGTTACAGAATTAGATCCCGAGCATGGCGACGGCTTCTCGTAATCCGAGAGTGGCAGCCATTGTTGCTGGGCTGCGTCAAATCTCGCGTTTCACTCCGCTATCGCGCTCGTGCGCAGCAGCGCTTTGCGGGGGCGGAGACCGCCCTGCTGCTGACGCTCTCGGCCGCCCGCGCCTCGCGCTCGCCCACGGCGATCGTGGCGCTGAACGGCGTGGCGTCGGGTTTTGAAAGCTCGCTCGACACTCGACGCACGCCGTCAAAGATCTTTTTTTAATCTTTTTTTTTTTTTTCGCTTGCGTCTGACTGTCAGGTGTGCTTGAACGCACATGGCAACAAAAAAAAATTATTTTACAAACGAAATTTGTTTCCGTTGCATTTGTTCCATATATACGTATTCACAGAAACGATAGATTCTACGTCCGTTTACCACATGGTTTGTGAAGATCCTTCACGCGAGAATGATTTTCGGAAATTCTGATAGCGAGAAGGCGTTTTAGTATTCTGACCATCATTTTATACGTGTGTGAGTGAGTGAGTGAGTGAGTGTGAGACAGGGAGTTTTCTACCACGTTGTGTTATACAAATATTATTTTTATCAGTTGCTTTTCTAACGCATCATTTCCGTGTACTCGAAAATATCTTCGATCAATATGAAATGCCTTCAAGGAATTTAGCCGAAGATAAATATTAAATGTGAAATAGTTGAACCTAAGAATCAGTGCATTATTTGTGGTTAGAGCAACTCTGAATTACATATAAAATGTCATTCAAAGGATGTGATCAAATGTGCCGTCGTTCACGTTTATATTTAAATTATTGCCTTTGGCACCTTTTCTTCCTAAAAACGTTCACTTAGTTCTCTACATTGGCAAGTGTATAAACATTATTTGTATCACTCTCTTAAAATTGGTCTTCCGTATCACCATGATGTAGCCAATTTTATTCCGTTATTTAACGTGATCATAATTTGTTATTACTCATGAACATCACTTACATCGTCGTCGTCGACACGAAATTTTTATAGTATTAACAAAAATACCTGATTGTTAGAACGATTTTATGTAATACTACAATACGTAATCTATATACATAATGGGATGTTGGTCAGTTCTATGTAGAAAATGAAATGGTGGTCAGTTCTATGCAATGGGTTGTTGGCCTGTACCACGCAAATCATGGGTTGTTGGTCATATCTATGTAGATAATGGGCTGTTGGTCATATCTATGTAGATAATGGGCTGTTGGTAATATCTACGTAGATTATGAGATGTTGGTCATATCTATGTAGATAATGGGATGTTGATCAGTTCTCTGTAATTGGTGGTTGGCATGTTTGTGACTGACCCCTATGTACACGAAACCCAATCTTGGTTATAATTCCAACATCACCGCCTTCTGTTGCAGACGAGCCCTTCACCATCTTCACGCCGCGCAACTCCAACGCGACGGCGGCGGAGCTGGAGGCGCTGCTGCGCCACCCGCCGCAGGCTGAAAGCGCGTGCGCCGACCAACGTCGTGCTGGGTCCTTAAAGCTCACAACCTCGACGTCAGTCCGACTCAGCCTTCACCACGCTCGGCGGACGCACCGTGCGCGCCCGCAGACACAACGGTACGCCCAGGCGCGCACTTACGCCCAATCAGCGTGCGCGCGACCACTGCGCCCGCCCGCCCGCCCGCCCCGCCCGCCCGCCCGCCCGCCGCCCGCCCGCCCGCCGCCCGCCCGCCCGCCCGCCCCGCCCGCCCGCCCCCCGCCGCCCGCCGCGCCCGCCCGCCCGCCGCCCGCCCGCCCGCTCGCCCCCCGCCTGCTCGCCCCGCCCGCCGCGCCGCCCGCCCGCCCGCCCGCCCGCCCGCCCGCCCGCCCGCCGTCACCGCCCGCCCGCCCGCCGTCACCGCCCGCCCGCCGTCACCGCCGCCCGCCGCCCAGCTCGCCTCTTAAAAATGCAGCCTTTGTTATTTTTTTAGTTCAAAAAATAATTTTCATTAAAATTTTAATGTAAATTAAATTGAAAGTATATAAATAGAATTAATATAATATATCATATCACATCATATATAATATAATTAATTTAATTTAATTTAATTTTGATATTCTGCACACTTTTGGGTGCAGTCTTTGTTATTATAGTAGTATCTTAGTTGTTAAAAATAATTCGTTTTTATAATTATTCATGGTACTCTCTCTCCTTAATTTAATTTGGGCACTTATTTCTGAAACCATTTAGACTCACATATTTATGAATTGTTTCATTCCAGAGCATAATATCTATTTTTTATGTCACGCCGGTATTCCCTCGAGGCGTGGAATGGAACTCGCCCGCCTCTCCGACTGCCGTCGTTCCGCACCCTCCCCCCCAACACACACACCACACTCCCCCACCCGTCTTGAATAACGGTTAGCGTTTCTCCGGGGTGTAGACTCAGTAGATTTTTTATGTGCCTCCTAGAATTACTCATTTCATTTTCATATTCATTTGGACCCTTTTTTCGGTAAACAGTTACACTTGTATACGCATTTGCTTATAAAAACATGTATTTATGATTTTTTTTAATTCATTCAATGAATATAACACCTATTATTTTATGTCATGTCGCGTCGAACCCACGCGCCCGGCTCTCGTCCTTCCAAATTTTATCTCTATTATGATCCTCATTTTAGTTTTTCTCCCGGGTGTTTAATTAGCAGAGTTCGTGTATGCCCTCCAGAATTACTACGAAATTTTATTTCAATATTCAACTGGAGACTCCTTTTTCTGGGTGGAATTACTCGCGAATGTAGGCATTATTTGATTCAATGAGCTCCAGAACACACTCGGGGCGTCGAAAGGAGACCGCACGTCTTTCCGGTTTCTCTTCCTTCCGGTTTGCGACAATGTTCCGGTTCTAATGTGCATTCTCAGGATTACTAATTTTATTTTCGCAGTCGTATAGTTACATTTCATTTGGAGATTCCTCTTCCTGAATTAATTTTGACTCGCGAATTTTCTAATGTATTGTTTGATTTAATGACTATATATTATTTGATTTTGCACCCTGATACCCTCTAACTTTACTCGCCCTTTTTTCCGACTTCGCTTTTTTTCCGGTTACTGTCGAAGTTTGCTTGAAATAAGAAACCTCGGTTTAGATTTTCCCTTCGATGTCAATTGGTTTCTTCGTGTTTTCGGGCGTGTCAACTGCTAAGGTTAGTAGTCCCGTTAGTGTAGTGTGTGTTTTTCCTCGTGCGGTGGCGGTGATCTTTCCTCACTGGATTGTGAGATTCAGCGCACACCTACACGTCGGCTAGTGGGGTTTTCCCCACCCAGGTATCTCCCACCAGAGGGGCACCGCTCCAACCGGCACAAGCTCTAAGCTCCCGACCCGTCTCTCGGCACGTGTGTTAGTGTAGAGCATGTAGTAAGTGTGTGTGTGTGTGTGTGTGTGTGTGTGTATGTAAGGAACGAGGATAGGACAAGGCAGGAGAATGAAAGATCGCGCGTGGTCCGTGGCCCATTTTATCAAGGTGTTGCTCTGGCATTCGCCTGGTACTGATCGGAGATACCACGGAAAACTACCGTTCAGTACAGCCAGACCCCCCCCCCACACACACACACACACACACAAGTTTCGGATTAATTGAGTTCATGAGTGCCGTACCACAATTTCTCAGATTTTTTGTTTTCATATTCATCAACTTTCATCTGAAGATTTCTTTATATGAATTAATTTAGACTCGCGAATTGGTATATTATTTAATTAAATTAATATTTGACCTGTTTGTCACATACTCATTATAATTAAATGTTTGACACATTTGACTTCTATTATTTGTTTTCTCGCTGAGGAACTTGCAGTGCGTCAAACAGTGAGCACCCATGTTTCCGGCTTTCCTTCCTTCCATTTCCGCCCAAAGTTTCGTTTCTAATACGAAATGTCAGTTTAGATTTCCTCTCGGGGGTCAGATTATTCGAGTTTGTAATACGCTTTCCTGAATTACTCAGACTTTTTTGTTCTATACTGATTTAATTGGATTAGTTAGGTTTATTTCTCTGAATGGATTCGGGATCACGAATTTACGTAGCCTGTTATTCTATTCAATGAATTGTTTGATTTCGGACCGGGGATTACATGCGGGGCTTCGAACCTAGGACGCCCGCATTGCCGGCTTTCCTTCCGGTTCCTCTCGAAATTCATTTTCTCCTTTTCAGATTTTCCGTTTGGACTTACTTTTAGAGGTTGAATTAGTCGAGTTCGTTTCCCGAATTCCTTTTTTTTTCATTTATATTTCTCTGCAGTGCCAGTGCTCTTTGGAAATCACAATTCTCTTGAGTCTGATCGTCTGCGACAGATCAACGGCAATACCATAGTCTCTACATCTTCAACCGGGAGATTCTCAGGTTCGAGGTCCGGCGGAGGCAGACTTTCAGTAGCTAGGTCTAATTCAGTCACTGTTCCAATGGAAGGGGCTGCAGTGGCAACTCTGATTCCACAATTAAATTGTACAAAAGTGAACATGAACTTGGGCGACCCGAAACTGATATAACTGCAAGCGTCTCTTTATCCTAGGGTTCGTGCCCCGACGATAGCAGGATTTTCGACATTGCTAGATAGCTAGGTCGAATTCAGCTGCTGCCCGGAGGTGAATTCTGTATGTGACCGGCTCTGATCGATAGCTTCCCATGGTTTCTCCAATCAACATCAGGCTAATGCCGGAGCAATACCCTCAAAACGGGTCACATACTTGACACGAACTTTCCTTCCCCAACACTGTGTGTACCCTCATCTACCCTTACACGGTGCACTGCACCGACGGAACTAATGATCTCACTAGCTGACGTGCTCGAAATCACTAACAAACTTGAAAAAAGTGATTTAAAAGTTTGTCTAGTTCTTACTAGGGATTCGAAATCGATTCCGACGTTTTCAAAACATCGATGTTTCTACAAAAATATCGATATATTGATGCCGATGTCTATTGAGCAACAATGTTTTGTGCTCAAGGTTCTTATGTTTTCAGTGTTTCATTCGTGGATGAAAAAATCCCGTAATCACAATTTTGTAAAAGTTAAAATAATAAATAATAACTAATAGTACCACTGTATGTTTGAACCAAACGAATGTGGTTTGGACTACCCACATCGATCATACTACTATCCCTGACCTGATATGATCCTCATGCCCTGTTATTTCGTTTTTCTCTCCTCTTTCGCACATGGAGAGGCATTTTTAAGTTAAATTTTAATTATAAATAAATATGCACGATGTCTGTCAAATCAAATTTTGTTGCAAACTAATTTAATGTTAGTTTACTAATCCAACTTTAAAAAACGTTGGTTTTTGGTCGATGTATTGTCGTCAATGTCACATCACTAACTCTTACGCATGTCTTCGTTGCAGGCACGCTGTTCGCCAACGAGGCTCGCGTGCTGCAGACGCGGGTGGAGGTGCCGAACGGGGTGCTTGTCGTCCTGGACGGCTACCTGTTTCCCGAGGACCTGCGCGAGTCCAGCGCCCCCGCCCCCGCCTCCGCGGCTCCCGGCGCCGCCGACGCCGCCCCCGACGCCGCCCCCAGCGACACCGCCGCCGCCATCGCCACCACCGCCGCGCCGCAGGCCCTCGTCAAGATCAACAAGCCCAGCTCGGCGGGTCACGACAACTCCACCTTCCTGGAGAACGTCAACGAGATCCTGTCCTTCCTGAAGAGCGGCGTGCGCGTCTTCAGGGACTTCCTGTCGCGATCCAACGTGTCGCATCTGCTGCAGAACGGTGCGTTGACAGTTATTTACGACGAGACGTGGTATTACCCGCGCACGTTTTCTTGAGCCCTCATTTGCGAGAGGAGTCGGAGGTTGATTATTTCGACGAGAGGTCTCTAATTCATAATCTATAGCTTGTTTTTTCAATGCAAAAGAATATCTACACTTGGATTTCTTTTAGAGGTGCTCTTGAAGTAAATAAGCTGTTCTTTCATCCAATCAGAGATGGAATGCCACCATAGTGACGCCACGGTCACTGCTGTGACCTGTAAGCTCCCGATTGGATGGCACCGTAACAGCTGGTTTACGTCCAGTGCTACTCTAAATAAATCGAAGTATATTAGGCGGAATCAAACATTTCTCTTTATCATATTTTTCAACATGTTCGTTGCTCTCACATATTCATAATTCAACTAATGTTAGTAAAGGAGTGGTGTAGATATTCCAGGGCTCAAGAAAATGTGTGATATTTCAATAAGAGACTGGAGAACGAACGAGCCTGTTAGGTCGAGTTTAATAACCAATCGTGTAGTATTTGTTACAGTTACATGATGTTACAACTTTTTATATACTGTTTTAAAATTACAATGAATTATAATTTTCGATTAAATTTAACTATTCTTCCTGCGAAACCTGACGCAGAGTTGTTGATACTCCTTAATGGGAGACCGTGGAATACTACTAAAATTACTTGCATTACGAAATTAATCATTGCTGTTAGTGCCACAGATAATTATATTCTTAACACTTGTATCTCAATAACTCACATTACCACGCCCATCGCTGCTTCTTGAAGTTTGGCTTTAGGCAATGAAAGTGGATAAATGCAATATAATTACGAAATTAAAAAATCATAAACAAATATAATAGAACCTCGTTATTTTGAATCTGAAAGAGCAAAGAAAAATGTAGATACTGAAGTTAAAAAAATATGTCGATGAAAAAACATCTTGTTTGAATAGGTAGGATGCATATCCGTTTTTGAGAAAATTTAGAAAATGTCAGGGGGGCATCATCGCGGGGCTTCTTCTTTCAGCGTCCCCCCAAATTTTAAAGCAACGTTCTTAAAATCTCGGCGCTTCGAATGGAGATAGATCGACCGGTGAATATCCCTTTTGGAAAAATCCCACTTATGGTTTAGGCGTTAGGGTTGTTCACATACATACAGACAGGGACGGACGGACGGACGTTTTGAAATTAACCATTATTTCGGAACCAAGGGACCAAAACATGTATTTCCGTTGAAATCTCGAAATCAATTTTCCACAGTATTACATAACTTCCCTATACTACGTTCCTCCGTATAATAAGTATGTATACGGGAAAGTAAAAAGTATGTCTTGGTGATAGACGTTCGTTAAATTTCAAAATATTGTATTAGGAGTTCGTAGTACACACTTTCTGCGAATTCATTTAATTTAAATTTATAGAAGAATAAGAAAATACACATAGTTAATTTAAGAGTTAAGCTGATCTCAGTGGTAATTGATACACAATAATTGCATTATATTTTCCTCTTAAATTCCATTTCTTTGCTTTTTTCACCATTATCTTTAAATTAGTATGTAGTATGAGTAATTTACATCATTACAGCTACATGATTGTAAGATTGAAAGTGAGTATCTGAAAAAAGTCTAATATGTAATATTTCAAATTCCAGGCGAAGAATATACTGTTCTGGTACCCACTGATCATGCTTTTCAGAGATGGCATCCCATTGATTGGGGTTTTTATCCCTTCTCAGTGCCAGAATTCACAGAGATGATAATGACAAATCACTTTATTCATGGGAACCTGAAGCAAGAGAACATCAGAGATGGTCAAAAAGCACTGACTGTGGGTGGAAAGGAAATTACCTTTTCTCGCAAACGTAAGTTATTAATTAGCTAATAATTGGAGAACCCAACAACGCATATTCATCATCATCATTAGCTGGTATAAAATTAAAAATGTTTAATTGACAAAGAATCCAGAATTCATTATTTTGCAAATAATTTTTTCCTACAATGCTGGTTAATTAAGAAATAACTGAATATCTATGTCAGTTGAGACTTATTGATAAATGAATAACTGACCTAAAATAAAAATCATACATTCAAATATTGTCTTTTATTTAAAACAATACAAACGAATAATAAATTTGGACCAGATATTTTTCCTCCTATCGTTAAAAAATTGTGTCATTAACTTTGTCATGATTCTTACCTTTATACCTATTTAGTGTGACATTTCATGAGATATAGTGACATACATTCATTAATACCCAAATTATTTTTATGATTTGAATGAAGGTTCTTCAGATCTTTGCCCTTCAAACTGAATGTACTTTTTATTTTTCTTTTTTTTTACGGGGGGGGTGTTTAATATTCCTATACAATTCTGTACAAATTATTTCATTATGATTTATTATTTGTTATGATTATTTTTTAAATTCCTTTTATTGTTAATATTATTATAATGAGAGCATATTTTTTCTGCGTTAACATGTCTAATGTACCACATGTTCTATTAAAACTGCTTCTACTTAATAAATATTTTATAATACATTTTGTATAAATAGGAATAATATGTAAATATTTTTTATTGTTTGTATGTTTTAGAAACTCCTCCTACACTAATGGTGGAAGGCGCTCATATTGTAAATGGTGATACTCCTGTGGTTGGAGGAAATATAATGTTTATTGGAGAAGTTTTGTTTGTAAATGAAGGTGTAGTTCAGAGGTTACATCAGGAGAATCGAGACAAGGAAACTCCACCACTTCTTGCATTTCCCTGGTTTGGATCTCAGTTCTTGTCTCATGCTTTCCTGGCTTTGGAAGAAAATCCCCAATTCACACAAATTACACGATTTGTGAATCTTGCGGATTTGGCCCCTCATATCACTGGAGCAGGTTGGTATATTTTCCATTTTATCAACTTTTGTTCTTTATTATTCTTGTATTCCTTTACTCATTTTAAGTATACAATCGTGTTTAAGAAGCAAAAAAAAAAACAATCTTGCAAGAATATGAAAGAAGATACATAGTAATTTTCCATGTGAAGGTAGTCTTTCAATTAGGTTTCACTGTACCTTCCAAAATTGCAATGTTTTCTACTTTATTTTCCTGTTTAAAACCTTTTTTGCTTATGAGAAAAATACAACAGTATCTGTTAAGCAACACTATACCGTGGGTCATTGATAGCTCTCAGGTAACCTGTTTGTTCACTTAAATCAAAACTAAAATCCACAAAACTAAACCAGATTAAATAAAAATCTCATGGGAGATAAAGCAAAATATTCAAAATAGTGTTTACCTGAAAACATAAAAGAAAATTAAATAAGGAAAATACATATAAGAGAACCCAATTTAAAATAAAGTGAAATATATTTCTTCAAGTTTTGCATTTTCATCTGTTTCATGCAAGAATTGCTAAATTTGTATTGTATTTACAGAGATTTTGCACCTGAGGACATTAGATTGTTTGGTAAAATCATTAGGAGTTTTGTGTATTCTAAATATTTGAGTTAAAATAAATAAATAATTTGAGTATTATATTTCTGTTTCTAATTTCTTTCCAGAGTACACATTCTTTGTACCAACTGACCAGGCATTCAGGCGTTTGGGACTGGATTCCATGCCGAATAATTATTTGTCAAGTGGAGAGGGATTCCAGGTTTTGCTCAATCACTTTGTTAAAGGCCGCCTATACAAGAGAGATTTTACTGATGGCAAAATTCTTCACACTCTGGGCAACAAAACAATTCATATCAGAAGACATGGAGGTAATTCTCAAAACTGAATTCTCATGTTTTCCCATGTTACATGATCTTTGAATGGCTTAAATTGACAATTCTGTGAGAACATTTGAATTTATGTTAACTGAATCTTTCTAATCCAAAGAATTTCTTTTTCAGATAATATCACAGTGAATGATGCCAATATTATTGAGAGTGAAGTATTTGTTTACAACTTAGGCACCATGTATTATATAGATCATGTGTTATTCATCACAAGAGATGATCTTCCCAGCCCAAATGATTTTTCATCAACAGAGTCCTCTGTCATTAGCACAACAGAGTTGTCGGAAGTGGAGCGAGTGCCAAGTGAACTCACTGAAGAAAATGGTACATTACCTGACATTTTATTAGATGACGATACCGTTGACGGACAAGAGGTTACAACTACTGAGAGCAATGACCTAGATAATAATGCTGAAGAATCCTCTGACAGTACAACCTCAAATTCTACAATTTACAGCACAGTAATAAGTAATGAGACAATGACTGAACCACGACGTTGAATGAAATCACTGTAACATCCTAACAAAGGAAATTTAGTACAAATCTGGTCCCAAGAGTGCTGTCATTGGTAGCACAAAAGACAACGAAGAATTTGTAGTGTATGTACTAAGACTTTGAAACAACCTTGATTAATCATACACCATGATAGCCTACATTGTGTGCATTGTAAATCAACTTTTTTAAATCAAGGAACAATGACATTGAGTGAAGAAGTCTTTACACCAAAAGTTTGTTGTTTGATACATGTGAAAAACCTTTAACAGATGATGTGAAGAAAATATTTGTACAATACAAACATGTAACAATCTCCAATACAGACAGAAGATGAAGAGACATCTATAAATTGGTGTAAACAAACTTTTTGATTAATTCATGTTACCAAAATTTGCAAATTTCAATCATCAATCATTATCTTTCATTACCATCAAATTATGAAAAAAGTACTCTCATCCATTACTGATGTGTTTACAAATCTGCTTTTAAATACAAAGTAGTATTCCATATGTATAGAATTATTGAGAAAATCTAATTGTAGATAGTGAAGTATTTTTACAGATACTGGGAGAAATTTTACCTACTCAGTTAGTATACCCATAAAAATTAATATTCCTCAGTGTTTTTGTCAAAACATTTTATTTCTCAGTCATTAAAATACAGGTTTCTCTTACAATAAATTAAACGCATTTCTCATAAATATTTTATATTCATTGTGTAATCTGAGAGTGTGAGGAAGATTAAGAATAATGTATTACTCTTCAAGACTGGGTATTATTTACCATTTACATTTCTTGAAGTTACTAGATGTTCATGAAAGGGCTGTTAACGTTATTCTTTTGCTATTTCACTCTGTAGATATTTCAGTACTTTTACTGAAAATCATTTGAGTGAAATTTAAGTATATTTAAAGAAATAAATTTATATTCTATGTCAATATGATTATAAATGTGTAAATGTTTAAAAGGTCTGACAATTATAAGAACTGAATTGCTCTCTTAATATTTTTCTTTATTTCGATTTGTTTCAATCCATGTATATATTTCTATGAGTCAAAATGATATTCACCAACATGTAATACCGAATTATATTTTTTTAGAACACATCTCATGTCAATTTTTTGTAAAAGTGGTGTAATTCGTCCAAAATATAAATACATTAATAATTTATTGAATTTCAGCATAATTTATTTAATTAACCTTGTGAATATCAACTCCTTTGTTGTATCAATTATAATTCGTACGAAAAAAGGTAAGATATTGAAGAAATGTGCAAAATGTAGGTTTAATTTATCACCATATAGATTTAACAACATACTAACTAATGAACACTTCCCCTGAATCAAAAGCAATATTATATTTTTTGTAATTGCATATCGTATTATAGCCATGTTAATTCATATTTCAATGAATATGAGAAAGAGAAGAAAAAAATGTCCTTATCCAAAAATTGGAAGCAATCTCAAAGTATGACTAATTAAAAAAAATAAACATATTAGTATAGAAAGAATATTTGAATCAAAATTCCAGCTTGCAGCTTTGGTAAAGAGCACAATAACATATTGGTCTGAAATGATGAAAACAAACCTATACTTGGTCCCAGCCTCATTTATTTAACAGACATAAGATATTTTTAGCTTATTCTTGAATTATAAAATGAAGGAAAAGAAATAAATTATCTTCCTTCTAAATCTTATCGATAGAAGGCATAAGCTTTACGTTCTGCAAGTTGAAAGCAAGTGAGATGCCTCCAGGAAAGACGTCAGAAAGCAAGTGCAAAAAAATAAGTTCTTTTATCTATACCAAGAATTTTATTTCCGAAAAAAAAAAAAAAAAACTGTCAGATGTCTTACAATTCTTTAAGTAGAACTCTATTTGTTGGGTTAAATACAGCATTGAAAAGTGTAAAATGGGAAGTACATTTTTCATTTTTGTTGTGAAAGAATGAAGTGGATGGATCATGTTTTGAATGTTTGCTTCTCTAACTAAATTTTAGTCCTTCGCTTGCCAACTTTAGGCTGAACCAGAAATATATTTCATTTTTATACCTAGTGTTTTTAAATGTGCCAAGCTCATCACAGTCCAAACCACACCCACATAACTACAAACACTACCTCTTCCTGAGCCAGGTAATGAAGCCAGTCAAGTGTTATTCTTTCACATGAACAGTACATCTGAGTGACTTCAGCAACACTTTTTTGACACTGTTTTAATATCCAAACAACGGATGTGAAATACATATTTTGTTTTCAAAATTTTCAAAATACATGTTTTTATAATGAATTACACTTAATTTTGATATTTACTTTATTTATTGAATATATACTAGTTAAAAAAGGAGTGACCAAATTTGAACAATATGACTTCACAAACAGAAAATTTGCTTAAATGTCATAAAGTAATTTTATTTGTGAACAAGAATGTGAATAAAAATGTAGAAAAAAGAAATGACAAATTACAAAATTTCCATGATTCTTTCAGTTGCATGACAATACTCTCAAGAATAATATGTCATTTATATTAATAATCAAGTAGAAATTGTTTGACAATACAATGATATAAAATAGAAGTATCATGTGTTCTTTTAAAAGGATGGTGGGAAGATATGAGTTAAAAAGTTAAAATATTCTTATATATCTAGACTATGGGTGTCCAACTTGCAAGGACTCAAGAACTACAACTCATCTCATCATCATCATCATCATGAACTGACCAGAAATTAGGCTCTAAAGCCTGTTTCTATTGGTTTATTATAGTATTCTTGGTAGATTATTAGTCTTCCTGCTCATGCCTACTCTTTAGTGGTCTCCTTCTATCTCTGATCCCTATTGGTTTGTACTTCGAGATTAATTTTGGAAATCTTTTGTTCATTCTCTGTAAATGATCTTTCTTTATTTTTGAGACTGTTCTATCTCTTGTACTAAACATTTGGTTTTTAATTCCTTTCTGATTTCTTTATTTCTTAGTCTGTCTCTTCTTGTGATTCTCATGAGGTGTCTTAAAAATCTCATGTGTGCTGTCTGTAGGTTTTGTATGTCTCTCTCTTTCATTACCCATGCTTCAGAGTCGTACATGATTCTAGGTTGAGCAGCTCTATATGGGAGTTTCAGTTTGGTTTCTGGGTCCATGACTCTGCCAAAGTGTCTCTTGATTGTTCCATATATTCTATTGTAGTTATTAAGGGCAACAACTAATACCTTTTATATAGTTGCAGGACATATTATCATTACCCGGGCAATCCACACCTGACTTCCCTGTATTGTTGATATCGGCAGTTTGCCCAACTACATTATAATAGGAGAGGGGGAATGGAACCATGCATGATATCACGCTGTTCCTTGCATTCCATAGTAAATACCTTTGCGATGACGTTGAATTTTGGAATTTAGTAGAAAAAAATTCTTAAATCTAAACTCAACCCATTTTTTACATTAAGAGGGTGTTGACCCCCTTAATGTTACAGGGCATGTGCGCTAGGTGCACATTGTTCTCACATGATATGGATGCAAAAGACATTCACTTTTGATTCCTAACCTTTCACGGACTTCAATAAGTGGTACGGTGGACCACATACAGCCTTTGAGCTAATTGTTAGATATCCCTGATCTAGACACAAATTTAAAGAAAAAGGAAAATAAGGGAACATAATTAAAACAAATGTTACATTCCCTTGTATTTTCTAAGTGCCAATTTTGAGCATTGTTACTATAGTTTATTATTTGCTTAGTGTCTAGTTCTTTGAGCAAATAATTCATTGTGCATAAATCATCCTCATCATCATTGTTGTTCAGTCTGACAGATCTATTTTTAAGAAATCTAAGGTTAATCTCAATGCTTGTCATAAACTAATTTTGTTGCTCTTATATTATAATATGTTGTTTTTTTATTGCACTAAAGTTATGATTTTTTTATTGCATTTACATTATTTAATTGTATTTTACATAATTAACTGTCTTCTGCATTTTAATTGATTAAATGTAATTGAATTATGCTTGTTTCTGTATTCTTTTAAACAACACTTGAAATAAATTTTAATTTTGTATAATGAGATGTGCTTGAATCACAGTAAAAAAATGGAAAAGAACACTGCTTCCTTCATTGTAATTCGATTTTTTTAATAGACTACATGTTAGCACCAAATTTTGCTTCTCGTTATTTGAAAATATAATTTATTGTATTTAATATTGTAAAGTGAAATGGAACGACTCAAGTGGTCCAATGTGGCCAATCAAGTTAATAATAATAATAATAATAATAATAATAATAATAATAATAATAATAATAATAATAATAATAATAATAATAATTTAATATTGTGTTTAAATTTAATGAAAATGAATGTTCATATAAAATATAAATGATTTTTTAAAATAAATATTAATTCAAATTATGCTCAATTGTCACTCATCTAACACCTTGTTACTAGGCAAGTACTATGTCAGAAATATCAACCAGTGAATATGGTTAGGTGGAAGAGTAGGCTAAATGGCCTGAGCCTCACCATCAATAAAGACATTTATTTATTTATTTTGGTTTTTTGAAGAAATGTTATAACTTTATCATTTATATTAAATTATTCATATTGTTCATAGCATTGATCCCAATTAGGATTCAAGTCCAAGTCTCCTGATTAATGCCCATATATTCTGACCAATAAGTTACTAAGATAACCAATGTTGGTGTAAGGTTAAAGGGGGACAATTGAGTATCAAAGAAAGAGCCATATATCAAGTCTAAAATATACTTCAAAGAATTGTTTGTCTTGGGACTTAATTGTAGCTTAATGCTCATTGGTATCTTAATGGTCACAGCAAATGCTCATCAAACAGGAGAACTAAGCTCAAATCTCTGTCAGAATGATTAATTCTGGGAAGAATTTGAATTATTCAATTTAGCGTCCATGAAAATTTGTCACAAATTCAAAATAATATTCATTTACTTTATTGAACAGTTTTTCTTAATGTAATTAACAGTGCAATAATTCTGCAATGAAAGCAAATGAAACTAATTTAAAGAATGTGTGCATCTATCATTCATATCACACTTCATATTATGATTTAGATTAGATCAGAATAAGAGCTTCCTAAATTTAAACTTGTTTCTCTGATTCTGATAAAAAATTTTAAAAATTTTTAAAATGTTAGGTTGCTTATGAAAACAGAAAAAATAAATATGTTTAATTTGAATTGAATTCCCTTCTCCGTATTTAAAGGCTGTTGGTGACCTTTCAAAAAAACAAAAAACAGTAGCATCATGTTTACAAATTATAAACAAAATTTATTTAATATAATTAATTAGTAAAAAAGAAATTGGGATGGGGGCAATGGGGGCCATAGGCCCCCCAAAAGGCCTAGAGTTTTTGTTTGCCTTCCTTTATTTGGCAAAATTGAATTAAATATTAATTTATGTTTGAATTATGTAATTATTTAAACAATTATATTGTATAGTACCACATCTATAGTACATAAATAGTATACAATATAATAAAAAATATGTTTATTATTAAAAAAATTCTATGATGGCTCTCACTAAAATGATTGGTTAGATTTGCCCCATCTTCCTCTAACTATTAGAGGAAGCCATGGCCTGACGTAGGTTGGTCAAGAGGATATTAAATGCTCAGGAACTTCCCTCCAGTATACTATCCACTTCATCTTTTAGACCCAGAATATAAGCAGTTAAATCGCTCAGTATTAAAACTGCCAAACATTCACAAGTCCTGTGTAAAACTTTTGAAGGTGACAAATGAATTTCAATGAATAACTCATTATCTAAAAATACTGATTAGTTTCATCAAGATTTTCATTGTGCAGAAAATAATAATTTGTTGAAAAATATGAAGCAAAATCAGCAAATAACATGTAACAAAACATGTTTTAATATTGTTTTCACATTTCTAAAAAATAATTAATTGTATTTATGAAATACTCATTTGAATGCAATATCAAAATCTTAGGAAAAAGAAAACTAAACAAGTTTCATTCTAGATTATATTAATAATCAAAATATTTTTGTTTATATAGAAATTATTAGATAAAGATATAAGAATAATTTGGCACAATTGATTTCAATATTTATTTATGTTTGAATTATGTAATTATTTACACAATATTGTGTAGTATCATGTCTGCAGTACATGAATAATATGCAATATAATAATAAATATGTTTATTATTTAACAAAAATCTGAAAATGATCAGCTAGATCCACCTCTTTACTTTACAATATTTAGCTTTGTTAAAGAATGCCAGAATATAGACAGAATTTTAATGAACTCTAGTTTCATTTTAAAATCGAAATTCAATATTCTTTATTTCATTAGGTTTTAATTATTTATGCTTGAGTTGCATTAAGCACAACAATATATTTTTGTAACTTGTTGTAACAACTGCAAAAGTTTCACACGTATAGAACATTTAATAGATTATATTTGTATCATACCTTTGGCTAATACATTTGCATAAACTTTGCATACACTTTTTGCTAATATCTTAAGAAATAGATTAAATGAATATATTGAAAAGTTCTTGGGAGAAGAAGAAAATGGACTTAGAAAGAGCAGAAGTACAAAAGATGCTATCTTCACAGTACAGACAATATTGGATAAATGAAATGAAGTGAATCTTACAACTTTCCTCCTCTTTATAGACTTTGAGAAAGCATATGATAGGGTGAACAGAAACAAAATATGGGAAATACTGGAAGATGAAGAGATACCCACAGACAATAAAAGGAATCCAGAGTCTGTATACAGATTTTCAGATTAAAGTAAGAATGAATGATGGAAGCAATACAGAGATTTATAGAACAACCAGAGAACTGAGACAGGGGTGTGGGCTATCACCATGTCTATTTAACATATATGCAAATCACAAGATCAAAAAGTGGAAATAAAAAGTGCAAAAACCAGTATAAATTTAAACAAAAGACAAATGGTTCAAATAGATTTCTATGCAATGACATGATCCTAATAATGGAATCAGAAAATGACTAACAGAGGGCAGCAAATGAATTTCATTAAATTGCCTCAACATACAGGCAAAGAAATGAGGAAGGTTAAAATTGTTATAGATCAAACAATAATAGAACAAGTAGCAAAATTTATGTATCTATGAAATATCATTGGACAAAATTCAGCAGATCAAGAAAGAAAAATTCAAAAATATAATGAGGTGAATGGAATAATGCAGAAAAACTTTGAAAGAGATATGACAGCAGAGGCAAAACTAAGAACACACAACATAGCATCTAAATCAATGTTAATGTATGGGTCATAAATATGGACCCTAAAACAAAGAGACTGTCAGAAATTAGAAGCCACACAAATGAGACTTTTCCAGCACCTGGTAGGTATAACATGTTTAGATCGACAACAAAACTATGAAATCAGAAAAAAATCTCAAAGCAAAAACTATAGTGAATGACATTAATGAGAAACAGAGGAGATGGCTTTAACATGTATGAAGAATGCAAGCGGAAAGAATTCTAAAAGCAGTTTTAAAGTATAATCCCATAAAACAAAGAAATAGAGGAAGACCCAAAAAGATGGATTGCTCAGGAACATCTGGAGGAATAATCACCAGATCTAATGTCTTTTAACAATAACAGGCACCAGACCTACTATCCTGCTGTTCATGATGATGATATTTGTATCATATAGAACTTTTTTATATTCAGTATATTATGACAAAAATGTTCAATAATACTAATTTAAAAATTATAATTTTACAATGTCATTAAACAATGAAAAATATCTAAGACCCCCAAATGAGGATTATGACAGTCAATGGGTTAAGAACGGATGAAATTCACAAGTCTAATTCTTGAGTGTAATGTACAAAAGTAGAACATTATTTTAGTGGGTTACATTGATATTGAATGTTCAAGGACATGTTTTGAATTGGAGCAGACCAAAATCTGATTGTGATAAATGTGATGAGACCGACAGATTTTTGTTCTAATTACATCTACATATAACATTCTTAATTAACATTATTTTTTAAATATTTTATCTTTTAATTGATATAAGAATATTATATTGAGCAATTTAGTGCATGATTAATTTCAATACTAAATTAAATATACATTATTTTAGATTGTCTTACCTTAAATATATTATATATAATTTGAAATATTACTTGCAATACCATCACATTCTTTACTTATCAGAACCTATACACAGTACGAACATGGATACAAGAAAATTTTATTTCATAAGGACATGAGTGTACAATCCATAAATTACTTATATTACTTGTAAATGTTCCATTGGTATTTTTAAATTTTGTTTACTCAATTAATTTTACAATTACATTTTGAAATTGGCGCATTTTCATGCTGGCTCATATCGATTCGACGCAACACCAGCCAATAGCGTGATGCCAATAGCAGACACGTCAACGCCATTCCCTACTACCAACAAAAGTTATCCACGAGGGCGGGGAGCACTACTTATTTAGTGGCGGGCGTATGACTGGGCTGACTAGAGTACTTTGTAGAGTTGGTGATAAGAACAAGTTACGAATCTTGAAAAAGTTTTGAAAGCACATCTTTCCTTACGGTTTAGTGAGAATATCGATTTTGGCTACCCTGTTTTGTATAGTCATTTGACATCATGGCAGACGTGCTTGAAAGTATCCTGCTCCTTCTTATGACAGAAGAATGTTACGACAAATTCTTTGTCGAATTGAACTTCCTAGATGGTAAGTAAATGTTATAATATAAACGCAATGCGTGACGTACAGCGGTCATTCTTCAATTGCTGATTTTGTACTTTTGGTTAATCCTAACCTCTCCAACCAGTAACTGGCAGGCTACAGTGTATGTTATATTAAAGAGTACCTTTATGACAGTATGACACAACACTGTCCTTTCTGAATAAATAGGCCTCGCAGTGAAGTGTTAAGTGAATGACACCGAAATTTTTGTTTTAAACTTAAAGAGTGTTATATTTGTTTCAGTACCATGTCTGAAAGCTGTCATAAGCAAGGGGCTGGGCCTTGCTATTATTGCAGGATCTGTCATGGGTAAGTACATGGATTTTAACTTTCGGTTATAAATTAGATTTTGTATTTTCATGAACAATTATGTAATTTCATAATATATCCTCTAGCGAATCAAAAATCCTATTATACCAGTGTAATGTTCATTGTAAAACTTGTTGAAGAGTTGTATTTTAAAAATAATGTAGCCATTTATCATTGTTCAGTCTGGAATAGCCAGTAAAAGGTGGAACAAATTGTTTTTTAATAAAGGCAAGTACAATTACTACTGAAAAACATTATTGCCGTATTTGGTCTTGTACAGCTTCTTTAACGGAAGATTAAAGGTTTTTCAATACCGTATTAAACAGGGCTGCCCAGAGAAAGAGGGTCCTGGAACAGTTTGTCCATGTGGACCCCTCCTTTCGAACAAATAATTCCCTCCTTCCCCAATTCATAAACAGAATTCATTTCTCCATGCTTCAGAAGTAACTTAGTGTTCAATGGACTGGATTAGAGATACATGTTTTTTTCATTTCTTTTGAATTTAAAGAAAATTCAGGCCCATGTTAATGTCTGGGGTAAGTTGCAACTGATGCCCCTCCTTCTGGACACCTCTGTTATTACATTGTAGAGGCTCTTCTTAAGTACCATTTAAAAAATGAATATATTATTTTAACAAACCAGTGGTATTCGAAATTTAGATAACATATTTCTTGATAATAATGGGTAACTTTTTTAAGTTAATTTTGAAAATTGGGGTACAAATGAAATTATTAAATGCATTGCACTTGAAAATTGTTATAAGAGTGCCATGTAATAAATGATTTATTGAGTTTCTGAGCTTTGACTGGAAGAGACATAATATTTGGATGATGAAGTATACTGTATCCATTTAAGAAGTGTTGAATACAGTGATTCATTTTCAGCACATTTATGTAAATTAATTTATGAAATGTGTATGTCATTATATTAATCAAGAATTTAATGACAGGAACATTGGTGTCTATGGCTTTCAGAATTGTGGAGGGAGGAACATTTAAGAAAGTTATTTAAATACTAGTACCAGCACTACTTCTGAATATTAGTTATTAATTTAATTTTAGCTATCATCAATTCAATAATACGAAAAACTATTTGAAGGGGAAATAACATTCACACTTATATAGTGACGTATGCAATATTGAGTTGAGTATGGTAATGCAGACAGGACCAAAGATTGTCTTCCATTGATCACTAACTACAATAAATCTGGCTGCTTACTCGTCAAGCTAGTGGAACATTTAATGATCTTGAAGTGTGTGTCCCATTGTAACACAACTTCCTCGTTTCTGGGACATGCCTCTTAAGAGCAGTTTCATTCTTCAAAGGAAGCTGAAATTTCTCTACAGAAATAGAGATGCCAAAGCAGTGCCGTCATAGGTCTGTCCTGGAGCATATGATGGGTAGGATTTGGTACAGTTAGTACTTTGTTTACATTAAGTGTAAACAATGAAATTAGTATAAAATTACTGGTGTACTGTACTTGAACAATTGTGGGTGGGGGTTAGCGGCACCTAAGCCATGCTTCGAACCAATGTATATAATAAATTCTTGTACCTTTCACCTCCTCTGGTTGAGTATTTTTTTTTAAAACCTAAATAGATGAATTGTAGTTTCCATGTAAGCAACATTTCTGACCGTACAAACCATTTTTATTTAGAACATCCTTTCTATTAAGATTAAGAACACCTGAGAGTTAACCGTGCGTTCGCCTAAGCCAGGAGGTCAAATTATCTGCCATTGTTATTCGTTGGTTTATTTTCCACCGCCGCCGTCAACTTTCCCTGTCCCTTTGCGGGCGAGATAAGATACAGCGACGGTGCTCTTGTCAGAGCGAGCCGTCAAGTGGCAAAGTTCACGGGCTGAGCGAAGCCAGCATTTAAATATACTTCTCGCGGGCGCCGGGTCATGACGTCACCTGCGACAGCGATGGAAACAAAACCGCAGCACTGAAGAAGGTGCAGCTGCTATCGCCCGATTTTGGAAGAATTCCTCAAGGACTTTAAAAAATTAAATAATAATAATAATAATCTAAATGAAGCAAAAAACAGTGTCATTAACCCCAGGATGCACTTGCAGGGCCCCTTGAGGCCCTAAAGTTTGTTTTATTTCGTTTTTTACTGTACACAGCTGCATTTTAGAAAAATTGCCCTCCTGCGAAGCCCTAAAGTTTTTTTTATTTTTTAAAATTTGGTTTCTACCGTGCACAGCTGCATTTCAGAAAACTTGCCCTCCCTGTAATGTTTTTAAATCTTTCTATTTTCATTTTGGTCACTGGTAAAGGGAAACTTGACATAGGTAGGTCCTGAAATTTGATTTTATTACGTCAATGCATATGCAGGGATTTTAAGACCCTATCGACAGTTTTTAATGAATAATTTGTTTAACGTTAAGAATTGATTTATATTGAAGTTATTAAGAATGAAAAAAAACAACATTTTTTATCTGCATTTTTTCGAGAGCATATTGCGCAGGCCCTCAGAGGCCCTGCGTAAGCATCCATGTAGTTTCACGCGTCCATTCACTTACGGTTAAGTGCAGTTTGTGTCTCCAGCAATAGTTACAGAAGAGACCACATGTAAAACGACGTAGTCCGTTTTGCGATATGGGAGGGTAATAAAACATGGGTTTCCATATGGTGGTATGTGAAACTCTTAGAGTAGGCTACGCTCAGAGCCTTCTCAGGATTTGCCAGTATCCAGAAATTAGTGGTGCTGAAACAGCTAGTACTTCACGCGAAATATACTCAAATATTCGAAAAATTATACATTACTATATTTCAAAATCTGTCTTTAAGGAACAGATTTAATTAAGGGGAAAAATCTGTATCTTCATAATTGTAGTTGTAAGAAGATGTCTTAATTTGCATTTTGTTAGCCCTTAAAATTACATTTGGAGGAACGAGACACAGCGTCTCATTTTTCCATGTACTGCGTAAAATGAGAAGTTTCAAAGGGTATAGCTAAATAAGGGGGTGAAATGTGCTCCCAAACTATATCGATAATCGCGATACTCACATGAAAGAGAATAAAAAATTGTCGTAGATTCCCTCAAACCTCAGCGTCCTAGGACAATATGTTAGAGATACAATGAGAAACGTGTTTTTAATGTTTTATTTTTTCTCGGCTTGTATTGTATGTATCAGACCGGAAAAAATGGAGAGACGGAGAAAAAAAGTTGAATTTGAAGGTATTTTTGTCAACAAATGTTGATGCTAAATTCAAATAGAAATACATTTTTAAAATTGATTTACGACGTGAAAACGGGAGTACTGTACAAGTTTCCCCCCATAGAATATGTCTTTAGCATATATGTTTTCAGATTTTTTAAGATGGCAATAGTAAAAAATAATTAAAACCAATTGTATCAGTTAAAAAATTTGAAATTCACTGCAAAATGTGATTGGATTTTTTATACCAATATTTAAACAGAAGTTAAATCACAACATAGAACTCGAAATCTTATAGGTGTTGCACTGATTATGTACCAAACTCAATCGGAATAACTTCACTTTCATACGAGCTGTTATCGATTATATCTTTCAGAATCGCGATTATTGATTTAGTTCGGGGGCACTTTTCACCTCGTTATTCGGCTATACCCTTTACGTAATTTTGAGATAATCTCTATTGTCACTAATTTTTATGACTATATTTCTGAACTTGTTCACAAATTTATCTTTAATCCTAGGCGAAACGAATCGCGTCACCTTTTATCGAGAGAAAGAGTAACATTCCTTGGTCAATTAATGTTAGCGTAGTCAATTGAAACACAACAGAACGGTCAACTGCCAGAGACGGCGCAGTGAAAAACTAGTTCTTAAAATGTTGACCAACTAGGGTTTTATTTTCTCAGACATAGCATGATAGTTCTTTCTAAAAATAAGTAACAACTTATTACACTTTTGTAATAACGTCGTATTATATTACGAGATTAGGTAATTATCAAATTAAGCCGTTAGGTCATGTGTCGTACATTTGAGCCACTTGTGATTGATAAATTCCAATGAACTATAATTTTCGATCCAACATTTTATATTTGATCATTCGTTATGGGAAAGATGGCAGACTCATACAGGAGGCCACAGTTTCTTAGAATGTGTCCTAATCATACTCATTACTAAAGACCGGATTTTCGTGCAATATATCTAAAACGTGCATTAAAAACACTAAAACATGCAAAAACATGCAATAAAAATATCTAAATTTTGCAAAACGCAAAGGCAGCATTACTCAAAACGTGCAATTTTGTGCAAAATAAAATAAGTATTAAACGTCAGTTTTATGATTCAAATTTCTGTCAAAGTTTCATCCAATTTCAAGTTAGCAAAGGAAAGACGCTAACTAAATAGATCACACGGGAATACGGTCTTTACTCCGTACTATAGACCGAATTTTCATGCAATAAAACTCTCTAAAACGTGCAGAAAAAAACACCAAAAGTGCAAAAACATGCATTAGAAAGTTCACTTTACAAAACTGTAGTATTTAGCCTAAAACTCCAGTTAATTCACTTATCAACTCGTTATATTTTGAAAATATTTATGAAATATTTAAGGTGGATGAAATATTATAATTTTAGTGTTATTATAATTAAGTTTGTTCGTATTGTTTAAACAGACCATATTTGACATTTTAAATATTATTTGTGCACAAAATTAAATTAGCATAAAACACAAAAAAAGGAAATACAAGAAAGGAAGAATGCAAATATACCTTTAGAAATAAAAATAAATAATTAAGTTACAGAAGAAATGTTATTGTTTTCATTATAATTTACACTTATGTATATTTCCAAACAATTTTCTAAGAAATTATTATATGTTCCATCAACTAATATATGTTTCAATCAGGAAAAACTTCGTACTACATTTAATTTATACTTGTGTGTGTGTGAGCCGAACTTCACTCAGACGTACGTGACCGTTGCTAACAGGGGTCAAAAACTGCGTTCATTCTCTCTTGAACCGCGCAGGGCAAAGTCTGTTTCGTGAAGTCCGATGAATTTGAAACGCAGGGCAGATTATTTGACGCTAAGCTTCGCGCCCGGGTGTAAGGTCAAATGCGACTTGCGCATGGCGTCTTGTTTCGGTGAGTTCAGCGAAGACTGGCCAATCGGATATATGATCTGTGTGGGAAGATAGACCCCGAACATTGCGTTTGCTGAGCGGCCGTAACTACGTACCGTGGATCCCTGCTCCAATAACTCGGAAATTTTAATGAGACCATAGGCATCAGGAAAGGTATGGACCCTTAGTTCATAAGTCAACAAAATGCAGAATTGACATACAAACCCTTTTTTTTAAATAAAACCATTAAAAAAGGTAATTAAAACATGTTGATAATATAAAAAATATATTTTATAAAATCAACGAATCTTGCAAATTCTTCCAATAAAATCTCAAAATGTGCACTTTTCAGGCAGCTTCACCTAAAATGTGCAATTTCGTGCAAAATAAAACGCGTACTGAAATAACGTCCTTTTCGTGATTTAAATTTCTCCAGAAGTAAGATATTCGAACGATATTCATTAAACTATCATTTTGAAAAAACTGCAACACTTGTTGTTTTTTCGAACCTGCATTACACATTCATTATTGAAGCCTGAAATATCTTTTTGAATGTATTATATTCTTCATTTTTAGATTTTAATATCATTTTATGTTTTTTTCAAACTTTATCAATGTTCATTTCGACCTGAGATACGGCATACTATTATAGGGAAATACTTTATATAGTTCCCAGACTTTTAAATTACAAAAACGAATTGTACGAATAATAAGCAAATCTCACCAACGTGATTCTTGTAAGCCTTTCTTTATTAATCTAGGAATTTTACCATTACTTTCTCTCTTCATTTACAAATGAATTGTTTTTTGTCAAAAATGACTTTCTCAAGGGCGGACTTTCTCATGACAAAAATGACTTTCTCAATGTTTTCAGCCAACGCATTGTCTATAACTATAACACTCGACGTAGTAATCATATTCATCAGGTGACTATCATTATCAACAGCTCACCACAAACAAAATCACATGACAAATATATATACATATACATATATATATATACACATACACACACACACACACACACACATTATTTTACAACCCTTTGCCAGATGACATTAAACGATTTGAATCTATACAAAAGTTAAGTCCCAAGTAAAATCTTTTCTGCTGCATGACTGTTTTATATAATTAGAAATTATACCGAGCATTGGAAAGGAAATTAACTAAAACTACTACTAGGAAATTAACTTAAACATGGTACTTTCCAGAATTTTCTTTGAGGTGTGTAATAAGTGAGCTGTTAAGGAATTTGAAAACAACTAGTGATGCTAAAACATCACGTAGTTTCTTGCCCGTAGTTTCACATAAAATTACAGAGAAAGTACTCAAATTTTGGAAACATTGTACATGACATTCAAAATCAATCGTTAAAAAGCAGATTTCATTAAAAGAAAAATCTGTCTTTAATATTTTAGTTGTAGGGAGACTCAGACGTTTTGTCGCCATTCGATTATTTAGTACGAAGGACCCACAAAACATGGATTCTGGCTTACACTGTGTGTTAGAGGATTTTTTTCTAAATTTAGCAACTGGATTTATCTACTTTTTCGTTACCACAGTCCTGTGTTAAATTTTTTTCTGCCGAAAATTCTCCTTTTTTCAGGTAGCTTTACGAAACTTTCTCTCTAATCGACGAAATAGCGATAAAATAAAAACCCACCAGAGTAAAGGCCCATTCACAATGCAAACATAAACATAAGCATGACATAAAAGTTAGGACTACGTCCATAAGCGGACTCATTCACAATGCGTTCGCATGAGCATAACACGTAAGACGTTAACTTAAAAAGTTTGCAAGCTTCTGTGCTTATGCTTAAATAAGACCTACAAAATGAACCAATCACAGTATGTTAACTCAAAATCGAGAATCGAAATTGGAGCGAAGTCGTCAGGAGAATTAATGCCATTTGGGCCATTGACACAGTCGATTCCGTGAAATCGATTCTCACATCTAACCAATAGTAAACCTCACGGCCAGTAGAAAATCTTATTTTGCGTACGTATATGTTAGACATTGTGAATCCTTCAGTGTATCACTTACGTTAATGTTTATATCTATGCGCTACGCTTATGTTTGCGTTTGCATTGTGAATGGGCCTGAACGTTGGACGGGACTGTGGGGGTGTGGTCCTTCGGCGGCGGGCAGTGCCTTGGGCAGGCGCTGGCCGGTGTGGTTTGGGGGAAGAGGGCGGCCTTGGGGTACGCCTGGGCGCCTGCGGCGGCGGTCCGTGCCGGCCTCCGGGTTTATGACGGAGCAGGCAGGCAACGATTCGGTAGAGCACTCGAAACCAAGCATATCAACGCTCATTTCCTTCCAGAGACCCTTTTAATAGACCGTGCGCGGGGTCCTCGATGAGGATTGTCTTCAATTTATGAGTTTCTCAAAGGTATAAAACCATAACGATTCATTTGGTTACTTGTAAGAGGTAAGGTCGCTTCCGCGGTGTCTGTGTTCGAGAGGTCCAAGGTGTAACGCGAATATTCCGATCCTATGACCCCGGCAGACGTTAGCTCAAAGCCAACCTTGCCCTGACTCTACAGCGACTCTGACAGGGAGAGTTTAGGGTTCGAGTTCCGATGGTGGCGGATTTTCAACTGTAGTTAAATTGATGAGAGTTTAGCGGCTGTCTGGAGGAGAATTCTATCTGCTCTGATTGGTAGTTTTCCATGGTTTCCCCGATCAGGAGAATGCCAGAGTGGTACCCCCCAAAATCGAGGAAGCACCGGGTACTATCGTTCTTCCGAGCTTGTTTCCTTCTTTCCTCTTACCTACCCCCCCCCCCCACCACACACACTTTTACATGCATTACATTACCTCACATATTGGGAGCTTAGGGGTTGTCCCACAGCGGTGCTGGGAGGGGTGTAACTCCCCGCAAGCTGGCCTGTAAGTCGGCGTCAGATACTACACTGATGATCGTAGCACTTGATGCAACTGGAAACGCCAAACATTATACTATTGGATTGTTAATTAATTATTACACACTGTTTAAATATCTTATTATTTAAAATGTAAAATCAATGGGACAAGACGTAATGTTATGAATATCGCGGATTTAATACTGAAAGACATTGCTTTTGGTAGTAAATAGAAAATAAGTTGAAATGAATCAAAATTTGCAGGACCTCATTTTCGACTTAAAATAATTCTGTGTTGATTATCATGAATATTCGAGTTGAATATTGCCTTGGTTAGTCTGAAAAAGTATAAAACAGGAAAAGCGACAGTTCAGTTCATTTTTTTCGTTTTCTGAAATGCTGAATGGTAACTGAAACAGCTACAGCAAAAACAACAAAATATTGCATGAATTAATTTATCATTAAACTCGTAGACGCTTCAAAGATTGCAGTGTTGATTTTCCCGTGGATTGTCGTCTGGACGAAGATTTCAGAAGTATTTTGAAGGATTATGGCAATAATTTACTCACTTGAGATACGCACGAATATCTTGTGAGAAGTTACAATCTGAAGTTTGTTTTATCAAATGCAAGGAAGATAAGGTTAATTGGGCAAAATAAAGAACTGATCGAGTGCTCTAGAAGAACATTACACGCAGTATCTTCAGTTAATTATTAATCATGTTTTCAGCACCCGATTTTCACTTTCGCTGTGACTGTCACTGTCATATCTTCACCTGGGAACATATTGACCTTGCACATCTTCTTGGTTAATTTCCTATCCATACGTAAGGATTATAATATGAATATTTCTCTCTCTGTTTCTTTTCCGTTCTGAACATTTTTTTGAGGGAATGCCTAAGACTCCGCGACTGTAATGGCTTCGAAGAGACGAGTGAGAAATGTCTGTAAATTGTAATCGCGAATGAATTACCCCCTGTTCATTTCATGAGGATGACAAGTTACCGATGAGGTTCTGCATTGCCGGTTTTTGTAAAAAAAGTATTTTAATTTGGTTAGTTTACCAAAAAGAAGAGGATCAAAGTTCATTGAATCCAAAATTGACAACGAAATGTTCGTTTGGCGAAAAATTAGTTATGTCGAGGGACAACTGAAATTAGTATTTTTTCTTGAAAATCTTAGTTCGAAATTGTAACATAAAAGTCTCCGTTAAGATAGATCCCAAATTGCTCCTTGTGAATGTCTTGGGGAAGTGTTGCCAAGTTCTTTCAGATTTGTTTAGAGATAATGATTTTTAAAATACATTTCCTTTGGGGCTGTTTTAGTATATAATTTACTCTCACCAATATCTCTTTTACAAATACATTGCATTTTATGAGTGTCTTTACTATGCGTTTTTGCAAAAGCGGTAACAAATGTGGAATTATCAATATTTGTAGGTAATGCATTAACGGATTACGATTATATGTAAACTATAACATCTACAAATCTGCGGAATGTCATTCGATTTGTTATTCTGTGACGATTTGGGAAGAAATAATACTTCTACGAAAGGGTTTCTTCGATGAACAAACTATCCTAAACAGAAATAATGCTATCATCAAGACATTCTTCGTATGGTTTGTTTTATTGCCGAGCGATAATGTAATGTTTCTTTTGTTCTTGATTCAGTTCATAAATGTCACCTGTGCCGCATAAATTAGAGATTCAATCAGCGTTGTGTAAATTTGTTATGATTTCTCACATGCGGTTGACTTAGGCTATGCTTCCATAACGATTCCCTGTTCTCTGAATGAAAGAGCTAAGTATGTACGTGGAGGATGTGACATTGGCCTTGGTGAATTATCTCTTATCCGAAGTGTAGCAGTTAACTGAATAAATCATATACTATCTTCCAGTATACTATCAGTCCAAAGCCGTATAACATTTCAGTGGGAGGAATAATAGTTTTCGGTGGAAATTACAGGCAACAAAGTCAGCATCTCGAGACATGCAAAGGAGGGAGACAATTTTGGACTTGAGTTGAGGGCTCTTCGGGAACGCTGACATTTTTGTTGTTTCGCCTCTCAGAATCGGCCACATGTAGTTCAATTAATAAAGTAAATATTGTAATCGTTCATAACAACTGGCAACATTATATTGGTAAGTCCTAAGAGTGCAGGAAGTGATTCTAGCAGTCTTACCAGGTCTGATATTGGCATTCCTTATTCAAGCAACGCAACAATGTAACGATATATTCATGAAAATGATTATTTGTCATTAGTCTGTGAGCAGGAGGAGTCCATCTTGTTTGCTTTTGGGCATCACAGGGGTTTACCTAGAATGCATTCTTTATAGCAGGCATATTGTATTTCAAACCGACTTAGCTCAGCGCTAGCGTTACCGTTGTCTCTGCAGTGTCTCTGAGTGGAAGTTAATTTGTTTGAGTCCCGATGGTGCAGGGATTTCGATGCTAGCTAGAGAGCTTGGTTGAATTCAGCCACTGTCTGGTGGAGAATTCTAGCCAGCAGCTGCTCTTATCACTAGTTATCCGTGGTTTCTCCGATCAACACCAGGTGAATGACGTAGCAGTGTCGTTAAATCGGGCCTCGGAGCCGCGCGCGATCTTTTCTTCCCCATCCGTGACCCATAAACCAATTTCCTAAAAAGCACACACTTACGTGCACAACAGGCCGGGAGATCAGTCGGGAGCTTCAGAGCTTGTCCCGGCTGGGCTGGTGAGCTGCTGGTGGGAGATTACTGGTTGAGGAAAACCCCGCTAGGCGACGTGTATATCTCACCCTGCAGGTCGCGGGAGGAACACCGCCATCTTCCGGGATAAAACATTTACTACACTTACAGCACTAATGATAATAGCAGTGGCCTGTTGAAGATAGATTTTGTTGAATGTCTATCTTCTATTCTAAAAAAACATCATTAAAAAGGTCATATACAATTTAAAAAACCCAAAAACTAGCCGTCTTCGCATGCAATTAATGAAATAACTTTTGAATAAAATTAATACAATTTATAAGATTAAAAAACAGTTGTTTTTAAAAAATTGCTTCAAATTATTACATTTTCCACTATAAAGCAAGGGAGCTTAATAGAATGGAGTAGGTCACATTTTCGTTGCTCTGTGACATTTCGAAAATGGTAAAGTTTAGAAGTAATGCGAGAAACTATGTGCTGGTCTGACACCATTAGTTAAAAAAAGTTGTTTTAGCCAATTTCGTTTAAGAGAAATATCTCTGCCTTTTGTATTACCTTTTTGCAATATTTTTCTTTCTTTCTTTTCTCTTTCTTTGTCTCTCTTTCTTTGTCTCTCTT
>BOPP01000401.1:158567-180722 GCA_017312745.1 Gryllus bimaculatus
TTCTTTGTCTCTCTTTCTTTGTCTCTCTTTCTTTCTCTCTCTTTCTTTCTTTCTCTTTCTTTCTTTCTCTTTCTTTCTTTCCCTTTCTTTATTTCTCTCTTTCTTTGTCTCTCTTTCTTTCTCTCTCTTTCTTTCTTTCTTTCTCTTTCTTTCTTTCCCTTTCTTTATTTCTCTCTTTCGTTTTTTCTTTCAATTCTCGAAAATACAGACCGGGTAACTAACAAAACGATAGACATATCTAATTTGTCTGAATAGTTTTCTTATAATTTCTGCGCGCATTGGGAATGAGTAAAATAGGTTTTGAATTTTAACTTTTAACATAGTGTTAGAACGATGTGAGCGCCACAAATGATCATGCCATTCCGTATTTCCCATGTTGTCCGAAGTTGTCCCATGAACACTGACAAACGTGATATTTTAATTTAATTACTCTGACCAATTTTTAAAATCTGAACCTCCAAATTGAACTTTCGCCTCGTGGTTAGCTCTTGCTCAGCGTATTATAGTGTGATTAATTATAGTATGATTATAGTGTGCATTTTCCTTGCAATGCCCCAGTATATGTTGCTGTGTGACGATAACAAAATTCATGCAAAATGCACATGCTAACCACACGTGCCTCTTTAACCCACGGCCATGAGGCAGGGATGTCGCCTGTAGGCCTGCGCCCGTTCTCGGGCTGTCGCGCCAAGTACATTCATACATACAAATTGAACTACATTGTCGTGAATCTGTAATGGTCAGTGATGGTAGAATTTAGCTCTTAATTTTTTTTAAATCGAATTTTGAAAACAAGACTGTAGTTTTTTTTACAATCTTCATTCAAATTTATATTAAGCAGTTTGTATCATTTGTTTAGAAAAATGATTAAGGGAGGACTCAGATTTAATAATGTTGATGATTTTAGATTTTCCCATTAAAAATCAGGAAACTAATTTAATCTTTCAAAACCAAATTTGAAGTCCAGAAATGGTGAAATATATCTTCATGTTTGGCACCAATATATTGAATATGAAAGCGAAAGATGCGTATGAAGTAAGGCGTGCGCGATAGTAAGACCTGAGCGCTCAGGCTCGGGTATTTTTACTGTTATTACTGTAATACTTTACTTTTGTTATTTAAATAATTAACACGGGTACTTAAATGTTAAAAAATGGATGTGTCGTCGATGTCTCAGTAAGAGCAAACACGAAGGAAACCGTTAGTTATATGTATTACATTACTGCATATCATAATTTGACCTCCATCCAAACTGTTCTGTTTTTAAATATCTCAACCAGTGCAGTTCCATAAGTATTATAGTGGTTTTCTTTCTTTTTTTCCTTTTAAAAGGAACCACTCAGAATGCTCCTCTTCCATCCCGTCAGTCATAAGACTTCAGGTGAACGATCATCGTTAATGACAGCTCAGTGAATCACCAAGATGCCATAAGCCTCACGCTCAGGAAGAGGTGCTTCAATTCCTCATCGTGGTTGCGGTTCTTCTGGGTTTAGGACCTAGAAGCGAGATTACGTACTACAGAAATGATCCTGTGAAGTACGATTCTAAATGTTGAGGTAATGGAATTGTAAACATCATTGTAGCACCACACGAGCACTACGTGACCTATAGTTTCGAACTCACTGGGCAATTATGTTTATAGACGGATAGGTATAAAATTGATACTCAAATATTAGGTAAATTATATTACATCACAAACATTAATATTAAACGCTAAATAATTTAATGTTCCAAATATATTAAAATGCCAGAAACAGCCCACCTTCAAATACGGAGATGTGCGATCTACCGGTGGAAAAGAGAATTTTCGCCGAGTGTAATGGAGTGGGATGGGAAGACCACAGAGTTCTATTCATAGAGTCGTCCCTATTGTGCGAGAACCGGTTCAAAACCAACAGGTTCAGTTTCAGGTGACGAAAGAGGTTAAACGTTTCCTCCAGACAGTGGCTGAGTTCGACCTAAGTATATAGCTTATGTCGAAAGACCTGCGACAGCCGGTACGCGAAACGTTGGACCTCCCGGTCAGATGCACCGTGGTGACATCAAGTGAGGCCGTGAGTCACCAGCTGGTGCGCAGTTTGACGCCTGCTGCAGATTGAATTGAATTAATGCCTTATTTTACGTGGTAAGACTCGGGCAATCAGGCCCGCCTTATCACGCAAATTTCTCTACGCTCCTTTCACCAACCAAAGGAGGTGTTTCTGGGCCGACGAAACACGCTATATGAATTTAGCTTAGTGGCGTTATCTATGCTTGAGGATCTTTTACATGCAAGTAAATCTACTTACAAGGGACAGCCTTCTTTACTTCCCCTCCGAAGGAAGGCATACGAACAATTTTCGCCCTTAAAAATCCACGGCGTCGATCGGGTTTGAGCCCGCCAACTTAAGTATAACAGTCCGATACGCTAACCGCTAACAGTCCGATACGCTTAGCATACGCTAACAGTCCGATACGCTAACGCCGCCGCCGCCGCCGCCGCCGCCGCCGCCGCCGCCGCCGCCGGTATTTACACCATGCCGCCGCTGTATTAGATCTTCCGTGATTCCGCATCGCGCCGTGTGGAGCGGAGCTGCAACTTCTTTGACAAGGATGACCAACTTGCAAGGCCTCAGGGGCCACAACAAAAATCTTTCATATGGTTGCGGGCCGCATTTTCGTTACTCGCGCGATTCTTATCTGACTTCCCCGTTATGTTTATCTGGGCACTTTGCCGGGCTGCTAAGAAATCGGGGAGAACCTGTGTGATATCAAGAGCTTAACGCTGTGAAACACATTGGAAAGACATGACTTTGAATTTCTGAATTTTTTGAAGAAAAAAAAAGTCCTTTAAACTAAACCTAACCTATTTTTACATAAAAAGGGGGGGGGGCGTTGACCCCTGCAGGGCGCGTGAGCTAGGCGCACAATGTTTTCGCTCGACATGGATGAAAAGATCTTTCATTTTGACTAATAACTGTATGCGAGCCACAATAAATGGCATCGCGGACCGCATTCGACCCGCGTGCCGCCTCTTGGACAACCCTATGAGCTGTCTGCTGTATGTCTAGCCTTGCGGCGGAGGAGGTAAAGGCAGCCAGCGTTAAGTTGGAGGCGTTGGGGAAAATGGGGGGGGAGGGGAAGAATTTGTTCGCGCGCTCGGAACTTGCGGGCGCCCGCCCGCCCGCCGTTTCCTGCGTAATCGAGAGAGGCGTTTATAGCCGCTAATAGGCGCGCTTGCGCCTACACGCGTGCTCTGTAGTGCGTGAAGCGGCCGCTTTACGCCGGCGAGGCGCCCTCAGCCTTGTCGCAGTGACGTCACGCGTGATGGGAAGGCGAGCGTGGAAAGGCCGCCAGCGGGCTGGGTGTTGGGAAAATTGGTAGCACATAGTTGTAGCTCTTCCTGCAGCATATTAAATAGTGTGATTTCATATCTGGCAGTTGAGGTAAACTATTTATTAATTAAATTTGTTCAAAGTTTCCTTACGATTGCGGAATATATTCTCCGAGCGTAATTGCGTCCAACGAGATGATGGGATAGTGACAATTATGTACAGTAAACTATTTTGTCTCGTTTTGGCTGAAAATCAACGAGTCAGGCTTGAACGGAGACAAGTAATGAATGGTCCTTTGTAGATAACAAATTTTCTGTAACGTGAAAACCGTAAATTTTTTACGTCGGTTCTTCTTGGTAGCTAATAAATCAAATACAGGAGGATTCACGAGTAGGAGCCAACCTAATGGAGTTTTATTTCGCTTTCAAGTGCGCCGCTTGCCGCAAATTATAAATGAGATTTCGGAAGCAGTTAAAGACTTCAAGACTTCTCTTAAATCTCACGATTCACTGGCGGTAGAAGCTCATCGAACTGCATGTCTGTTGCCTTCCTTTCCGTTTTGTCTGTCGCTCAATGCACGCAAACCGCTTACCTAACTTTTTTTTTTCGGATACTTTACTTAGGGATCAGTGCAGCCATTAAAATGGGAAAATCAAAACTGCTAAATCTTCTAAATCTGAAATGAAATTAATAAACATGGCGCCAATGAAATTAAATTTCGTGACCCTTGAATGTAATGTAAGAGGTTATTAAACCTTTAAAAACATCATGGTTTTGGGTCGATGTATTATTAACATCTATGAATTAAATATTTAACATCGATGTGTAGTAACATCGATGTTTTGTTATCGATGTCGCATCACTACTTCACCGAATGCCAAATGCTTGAAAGATTTGCAAAGCATTCTTCCACGCTCCTTCAAGTCGATTTTACTCCACAAATGTCGCAGACTCAACCTCCGTATCAGCCTGCGCGTGCATGGAGACTGCAACGCGTCACTGCTCTGGACCGGTTTGAGATGCGTCACTGGGGAAACACTGATGCTATTTCCTTGTGCGTTCCAAAGCGCTAGTACTTTTCTTTTGGTGTGAGGAAGAACTGCGTTTTGCGATCAAGGTTCATGCGAAGAACAGCGAATACAGATAATTTTAGCTCAACGATTGCGTTGTGAGTAATGTGTTGGAACAGATTAAAATATGTAGTTTTATGCGCAGGAGGTCGCTCGAATTTAGGGTTCAACGTTCACTACCCTGCGTCCGTTACGAACATAAACTGCCAACTGCTTCGAGATAAATTTATTGGTTTTTAATAACGACTGAAGCAGTCGTCTGTTGAGCTCACTACTTGAAATCGATACCACAAAACTGTCAAATCTTTAACATTACCAATGTAATATTTTCCATAGAATATTCGATAAAATTTATTTTTCTCTGGTAGAATCCCGAATAAAATCAGAAGATTAATGATATTAAAATCTTAATCTTTGAAACATTTTTTTTATTTTGGACGTATTGTTGTGTAATCCAAAAAAAACTAAAAAATAAACGCAAAATTTGAATGTAATGAAACTAATAATTAGTTAATATCGGAACTCTAAATTCTTCTCTGGTCGGTTTTTCGAGTTAGGTCATTATTACCGCCTATCAAAAGCTTGTAAGTCACGGTGACTTGAATAATAACTTTTGCGGTTGACCAATGTAGGAATTGTCACCTCCCCAGTGAGACAATGAAACACATTGAACGCTGCTCTGCGCTGTCGTATAAACAATATTTTGAACGTCACTGTGAAGTTTATACAATTTTCACATCCAACTAATCTTGAATTCCAGGATGGCTCACTTCAGACGTTACCTTGGAATGTCTCTTAAACCGTTGCAGATATCGAGATGCGGTTTTCACTAAACTGAACGTATACGAGAGTTGAGAGACATCACAACTTCGAGTTTTTAACTGAAACACTACAGATTTTTTTAGCCCATGATAGAGTACGCGAAGAGACGAATTGATACATATGCTTATTGCCCTAAGTTACAGATCCATATGTTGGAGAAATTTAGTTTTTACGACTACGCCGACTCGAACTTTGTGCTACTACCGCAACAGGAAACGCTCTTCAAGGCTTTTCTGTTGCGTTGCGTTGTCCCTGCAGGGTGCAACATTTACGATAACCGAATATAAGTATCGCGTAACTGCTGAATCATGGGGAACGTAAGTTACCGTAGAGATAGTCTTCGTTATATTTTTAGCTTTAAAAGAAATTTCAAATCAATGTCTTTAATCGAACTATTGATATTTTCACCGGCTGATAAATCATAAAAGGGTAATGTAATGATATTTAATTTTTTAAATAATTTAAAAGTAACGTTGTGTAAAAACATGTTGCACACCGCGGAGGTGCATTGAAAATTTCCCTTGTACCAACGGCTCACAAAATTCGCTGCGTTTGCGGCAGGTGGCCTTTTCACGGCGGTCGCGGCCGAAACCGTGAGCTGAAAGGAGTGACGAGGACTGTCCAGAAGGGAAATGTAAAGTATTCCCGCGATAGTTGCAGAGTATAACAAGTCGAAAAAAAGTACATTTCCCAAACACATTATGTATCGTATGCGTATGCATGAACTCGTCTTTTCACGCTCGTGGGCTAAATAAATCTGGAGATTTCCATTATAAAAATCAAAGTTAAGTTGCTATCTCTTATTTTTTTTGAAAAAAGTATAATTTATTATTACAAAACATCATATAATGTGCCCCTCGTATACGTTCGTCTAAGTAAAAATTCTGAAGTTGTGCAGGAGGTACGGGGGATATTCGAATGGAACATCTGTAAGTGAGCCCCCATGTTCTTCGATTTTGTAACGAGACGCATGACGTAAATCAACTGTTACTGTGTCATCCAATCGGGAGCTTGAACGTCATCACGATGACGTCACTGTGGTACACCTGTGTGTACACCAACTACTGGCTGGACCGGCGGGCGAAGTTGCCAAGGCACGAGTGCATAGTGATAAGATTAGACGTTCCGTACCGACTTGGGGAGGGGGGTGCGGGCGTGTTATAGGCGCAGACTAGGTGGAATAAACCGATTCTCATGGGGGGCTTATCATGAGGATAAACTGATTCTCGGGTAGGGGCTTACGAGCTACGCCATTGAGGAGGAAAATAACGGACCTGTGGGCCACTTCAGTGCCAGAGTTGGGGAATCATTGTTAATACCCGTGGTGGTCGCGCCTGGCGTTTAGCCACTTTGAGCTGGCGGGATGGAGTTGATGCAGCCACCTAAGCAGTGGTTCCTCATAAGACTCGAAGCGATAAAAATGAATCCCACTATCGTACTGAATTTCGTCATGTCGTCATGTTCATCAGGTTCGTCAGGTAAACAAAAAATGAAAAAAAAGTCTTGAATAGGTAAACAAAAAATTCAACTGTGTCAACGTTATAACTCCAGTTATAAAGTACAATAGAGAGGTGGTTACGAATTTGGGAATTCTTCTTTCTCAAAATAGTGTGAAGAGGGAAAAAGAGAACTGCACCAAAAATTGCAATTGGTATGCAAAATACTGCAAATAAGAAAACAAAAATGTAACAATGGTACAAGTAAGCATATCTGTTGAAGGTATTATCGCTTGTGTACTCAAACAAAAAATGACGCGCTTCTGGTTGTATGAACGTCATGTCGTATCGACGGAAGTTATCGTGAAATGGTTGTTTGAACGGCCTGACGTGTCTCTCAGTAACCGTAGGTTGACGGACTAGATCCAAGAAACACCAATATTGTCAACGTAAAGAATAAACTCGTATTCAAATAAGGGACACCTTTATCGGAGATGCCTAATATCTGATTATTACGAAATCAAACAAGCTAAATTATTCAGCTGCGATCTTACTTTTTTCAACCTCTGGTCAGCGTCAGCGTGCATTCACAGTTTTCTCGAGATTATTAAATTCGATCTCTTTCTTCATCTTCAACTGTGAGATAACCCATACCCTCTGTATAACGCAAAGATCTGTTGTCTTCATCATTCAATGACAGCTTTTCATGTCACAGGTACTTTTTACATTTTTGTGTTAATGAATATATTACTATATTACGCGGCAAGTTTACAATATTAAGATTTATTGCATAAGAAACCTACATGTTTGGAAAACTAGTGACGTTGGAGAAAGTTTTCAAATGTGTACGAATGCAATAAAGCAATATTCTAAACCAGTTGCATACTTTTCTTGTGAAACAGCACTATAAATTTATAAGAGAATCAAGGTTAATTGAATCGTTATTTCAGAAACCCGTCAAACGCCAAAATCTAATAGACGCATTAGCGGCGGATTATTGCTCCGAGAGGATAGACACATAGCTTAGTGCATATTTATATGAAAAATATTCATTTATCAACTGCGTCAAAATATACAAATATTTTGATATCTGAGAAAACGTCTCCCAATTTACGATTTCTCGGAATGAGGAATTTGGCGTTTGACGGGTTTCTGAAATAAACGATTCAATTTTTGGAAACAACTTTGTAATGTTACTATTATTTACATATGTGCGAAAAAAAACGGTGAAAGGCTGTGTGGTTTACCGCTACCGCCCCACCATTCTCTCGCTGCGATTGTGTGACGACACTGTTATTCTTGCCACAACTGGCAAAAAGTCTGTGCCATGAGACGTCATTTATGAACGATTTCTTGTAACGGGAAAGGCCGTTTAAAATGCTTAAACACTAAAAAAAGTGCTAACGATTGTTTTGAATTATTACTGTTTAATATAATTAGGCTCGTGCTCCTTGTCACGCGTGTGTCACTCGGCCATTAGCAAAACTGGACTGTGTGGTGATCGCGTAGGGATGTGGTAGCGCAATGAAGTGTTGCGCTGCGCCACTACTTGTTTGTCCGTATTTCTTTCTGCATCACAACTTGCTTTTCTGTATTGTGATAAGCCAGAAGACCCTCCCACCTTCATATAAACATTTAATATTACGTTACTATTGTTAATTTGGACATGCAGAGGGAATAGAGGTCACATGGACGAGGAGTTGCCATGGTAGCGGACGTAAACAGTGGTCGTGGAAAACGAATGCTTACAATCCGTATACTATAGTTTGCTTAGATAGAATAGCAGAGCCCCTTGCAGATGAAAATAAAATGTTTACGTACATGGGGGCGTCCATTGTAACCGACTAAAACGCCAAATTACCAAAACAATTTTTCAACCCTCCATTACCTCCTTTCGAATCTTATTAACCACAGAGCTGCATTTTGTTACTAATTTTCTGTATTTCTTATTCGATTTGTCCATCTTTTGCTGTCAAGGCCCTAACCTGCCAAAAGCATGTAATTATTAAATTAAAAAAAAAATCATGGAAGGCGTAGTTGTGACCAGAAGAAGACAATCGGTCCCTTATTACGACGAATTAGCGCGGCATGTCTGGGTGTGCTCTAGTATTTGCGCCATATAGAGACGCGTTGTCAGATATGACACGGTAATGTGTAATGTCAGTTATGGTATAACATCAAGTTAAGGGAATAAATACGGTTTCTTGCTATTTTTCGAGAATGTACGAGAAGAATAGTAAATATTAGAATTGTAATATTTTAGAAATTCAAAATCCAAAAAAGGGGCTAGCAAGGATCGTTTCATTATATTCTGTCTAATTTATTGTCAAGGGGAATTAACTATGTAATTGGCAACAATTATTGTTGTTATGGTTTCAGTTCATTAGAGCTTTTCTTCCTGATTCTTACGCAACTGGAAAGGAAATAGTTTTATTTCGTATTTCTAAGTTTATTAATTTGCCGGAGGCAGACAAAATTGTTCTCGAGTGCCGGTATTCGGCGTAACTGTTAAATTAAACGACACTCTGCTTGAAGATAGACCCTCGTGTCGAGTTCACGTAAGCGTATAGGGCGCAACGAACCCACGTTTTCTTCGCAACAAATCGTGTGCAAATAGGCGACCGAGAAAGTGAATGACTTGAAGGCAAGTGGCACTAGTACGTTATCTGGTGCTGCAGTGAACAGCCATTCTGACTGGAGCGTAGAATCCATTGGGCTTTTCAGAAATGTCAGTTAGTTCGATCTGTGTATACATGTCTTGATATTTACGAAGGGCTTGGCCGGTAACACGATGAGATACATTTCGTCCAAAACCGAGATACTGATATTTACGAGTAACAAGAGGTCCTTCCTTTCCTGATGCATATACTCCGACGTCACGAGCTGAAAAGCGGACACCGCCATCTATTTGAAAGATTTGTTACGTTCAATTTCTCCTTCCCTCACCTTCCAGCTCGTAACATAGAAGGAACACTACGTGTAAATCGGAGTATAACGAACATTGTAATGCCCCAAGCCCTTGTTCTCACCGAATCGTACTGTACACGCCGAAATGAAAGGGTGTTCCTTGGGGTGAGCCAGGGTTCCAGGTCTCTATACATATGGAGACCTCTCGCGATGTGGGAGAGGTGCGGCGGTACGGGCTGAGGAAAGGCTTCGCTGCGCCGCCGTGCCGCGCCGTCACCGCCAGTTGGGGGGGGGGGGAGGGGAGGTCTCGTTTACACAGTGGGCGTGCGGCCTTGGGTCCTCGGCGCGCACGACGCGGCAGGCAGGGTCAAGGAGGTTCATAAAGTTAGCCCTCCCGAGTTCTCGAAATTACTAGAAAATTTTTTCAAAGATTATCGATTTTTGGACTTGATTTTGTTTTGCAAAAATAAAAAAAAATTGAAAATTTGTTGCTTGTAAACTGGTACTGAAAATCGAAGTTATGGATTAGTACCTTGCGTTACCGAAATATGACATTTATTATTATCAACAATTTGAGGAAAACCGGGAAATAACAGAAATGACTTAAACATAATTGAAAACCGTAACGATTCTCGCGAGAACATGAAGGACGCCTTCCTCAGATGACCATGAATTAACTTTCTCCACAATGTGTTGGCTTTCAGCTTCGTGGGGACGAACGGTTTTCTGTGCCCATTGAATGTGATATATTTGTTCAGTGAACTGTTCGTACTGTTCAATGCATCTCGAGTTGCACTGATTCTCTGCCAGGAACGGTCAGGTGCATTTAGGACGAACTCCTATCTTCAGCGACCTTGCTAGGGATAGCAAGACACGAACGTTATTTTTTTAAATTATTGTAATATTAATTTTTAATTCATTTAAAGTATTTATCTTTTATTTCTGTTGGTTTGATTTTCGTGAATGTTCTCATTTCCGGTATTTTAGTTTTAGAGCGATATATATTTTTGCAAAATTTTAGTGCCAAATACGACAGTTTTAGGGAAACTTTTGCAGTAATTTTGTGGACTTTCGTGTGTTAACATAATGGATTAGCCTCCTCGAGGTTGGGTCCAACTGGAGGTTTCCATTTAACGAGGAAAACTGCTAGTTATTACCTTCATGGTTCGCTAGTCGTGGGTCACGGTTGGAATTTGAAGATATTCGGGACAACACGAGCATGGAGAAGCAAGGACATCTTTATTTACATGAATTAGCTGGTTTCCTGGTACGTAATGTGCTGCTCATTAAAATGTTAGGAAATTAAATTAAATATTATAGAACCTGGATATTTTAAAAACGTACGAGAATCGAAGATTTTTTTATTCGTTCGAATAGAATTGCGAAAATTTAGAATGACAATATTGAAGCCAACAGGTTTCTCACGTATCTTCCTGTGAAAGTGAGCAGCTGGTTATCATGAGGTATCATGGAAACAATTTCTGTTTATCACAGACGTAAATTGTTTAATGATTTCCTGTAGTTGATTACTTTAATTTTTAATACATGTTTAACAATTATTCTAATTTCATTTTAACTATTACACGATCTTAAAACAGAAAACAAACCAACACGGTACGAATCAATTCTTTTCCGTGTCTTCGGAATCTCGATCGTATTCTATTTTTGGAAACATATACGAAACCTGAATTACGATACGAGTTGCTACCAACATCTGCATTCGTGCTTCTGTTGTGTACACAACATCTCTCATGGTGTTTGATTTTAAATCAAATATTAGTTTCGTTTTAGCGGGTTTCTTTCGTGGTTTAAAATGTAATTCTTGTACGTTGCGGGAATGGGCCAACGCGTCCCGACCTTATCCTTTTCTGAACCGGTTTGCCGTGGACCGTTTTCCTCGTCGATGGAATAGCCTCCTGCGGGAGAGCCGGCTGCTGTCGCATTCTCGAGATGACGCACGGGGGAAGTACGCGTGCCTCGCGCGCGCGACGCGTCGCCGATTGCCCCTGAAGCGGGAAAAGGATTGAGCGCGGTTTTACCTGTGTGAAAAACGCCGGAGCTTAGGGCCGCTTCTCACGTCGCCGCCGCTGGCGCGCGTCCGAACGCGGCTGCTCGTAGCAGAGCGTTGGTTTGAATGCAGACCTTCCCTCGTGCGGCGGGTTTGCCCCGCTGCTGCAAGCGGCGGACTCTGGCTTCGCGAAGCGCAGGAGGGCGTACGCGCCACCACTAGCAGAACAAAGCGTTAAGGGCCCCATCTCACGTCGCCACCGTTGCGCGTTTCCGAACACCGCGTCTCGTAGCAGAGCATCAGTTTGAATGGACGTCTTCCCACGTGCGGCGTTCGGTGCCAAATCTTCGCTACGAGAAGCCAAGGGCATACGCGCCACCGCTAGGAGAACACAGCCTTAAGAGCGCCTTTCCACGTCGCGACGGCGGCGCGCTTCCGTCAAGCAGCAGAGCCCTTCCGACGACGCCACCGCTGCAGCCACGGCCGCACCGCCGCCCGTCGTGGAACGGGGTGGGTTCTGCAAGGGTAGGTTTCGCCGACCCTCTGGCGACGACGAACAATGGGACCGGATCAGGTAAAACGCAGCGACCGGCGGCACAGTGGGGAGACCACCATTTAAAGCTGTGTTCTGCCAGCGGTGGCGCGTACGCCCTCCTCCGCTTCGCGTAGCGAGAGTTCTCCGCTGCTTGCCTCAGCAGCGCACGCACGCCGCACGTGGGAAGGCCTTCATTCAAACCAATGCTCTGCTACGAGCCGCGGCGCTCGGAAGCGCGCCGCCGTCGCGACGTGGGAAGGGGCCCTAAATGATAGTGTTCTTACTGCGGTGCGGTCACGGCGTTTTACCTGCTGCGATCCCTTTGTTTGGGTCGGCGAAAAGTACCCCTGCAGGACCCACCCCCGTCCACGGCGGACGGCGGTGGCGTGCAGCGGTGACGGCGTCGGAAGAGCCTTGATGCTTATCGGAAGCGCGCCGCTGTGGCGACGTTTGAAAACGCCCTTTGACGAATGGACACCAAAATGTCTTCTCCTTTTGCACTTCAAGGACTAGACGGCTGCCTGTTCCGTTTTCACGCATCGTATCATCTTCTACGTGGTCTTGTACGTGGATTGTACTGTAGCACTTGTTTACGTAGCCTATTTTGCTTCATTCTTTCTAGATGTTTTTTCCATTCCTGTTTGGATAGTTGTATAGAATCATTTAAGCTGAATATATTTAATTCTTTTCTTTTATATATTTAGATTGCCAAAACGTGAAAAGAATTATTTATAATACGAGGGTTAAAAGTGACATGTTATGTTGCGAGTAGGAAATGTCGCCACACGAGGCCGATAGGCCGTGTGGCGCAAACCTTCCAGCAAAATGAAATCACTTTTACCTTCTGATACACAAGTCATACACATTTTTAGACTCCCTTACTCTCATTTATTTTGTTTTAATATGAGTATACGAATTATTTAATGATGCATTAACTTCAGTAGTAGTTAATGCGGCCAGACAAACGTTTCTTGTTTTCTTTGTTCCATTCACATATTTATTTGAACACTTCAGTTTCGTCTCACTTTCAGTTATAGTGCTAAAAATTGAACTTCTAGTACGCTATGCATGCTCTGAAAGGACATATTTTTAAATAGAAAATTTTAAGTTTGCAAATTAATTAATTTTGTATTTAGTTTGAAATTATTTAATTTAATTATTGTACATGTAAGTGTCGAATATTTATTGTTGGAAACATATACGATACCTGAATTACGATACTAGTTGCTCCCAACATGTGCGTTCGTGCTTCAACATTTCGAATGTCCATTAACAGAGATGTCCTTTACTTTTCCGTCAGGCTTATCACTCTGCAAGAGCGTTATCAGGAAGAGTAGGAATAGCTGATAAAGTCTGAACAGGAATTAACACATGAAATTCATGTTAGTCGCAGGGTGCAGAGCTTGAGACTGCGCCCGAACCCGCCTCAATTGGAAAAAAACATATCGACAATAAAGTTATTCAAGCAAACATAAAACTACACTAACTGAAACCACTAATAAATAAATGCGATAAACTACCGTACAATACTGCCTTATTGCTGTATAAAACCATCATACTAACACTGCTATTATATGCATGCTCAGTTTGGATAAGCGCAGCCAAATCTAATACAAATAAACTCCAAGTAATTCAAAATCAGTTCCTCCGCACCATCACGAATGCCCCATGGGACATCTCCAGTGCTCCACCCAACAAGAATTCCAGCTAGAACCGATAGCCGACCATATCATTTTTGTATCCACCCACTTCTTCCAGAACATCCCAAATATACCCAACCTAACCCCGCTAAGGCTGTCAAAATCCAATACACAGAACCCGCATCAAGAATAAAATACTTTCCCATACATTCCTAAATAAATTCTCCGATCGCGGACCAAAGTAGAGATATTATATAAAGATACCTGTACCAACCTAGTAGTAATGTAAGTTGCACTTTAAGATTATTAGTAAGATTATTTTAAGTTAATTAAAACAAATCTGGAGTGTATTAACACTGATATTTTGTGTTATCCAAATGAAAAAAAAAAAAAAAAAAGACTGCGCACGTGCGCGGAGTGTTAGGGACAGGACAGAGCGGGGCGGCCGGCGAGAGAGAAAGGATGTGGGTGGTTGGCCTTGTCCTTGTTCCGGCGCCTCGAGGCTCTTAAACCGCCGTGGCCCGTGCTGTGCACCGCGCGAGTGCTCCTGCCTCCACGTTCTCTGCTACGTCGGGCGGTTTGCCCGGATTTCGAGCTCCGCTTGGCGTGCACACGTACGATATGGCTTTTAGCACGCATCGGAATGACTTACTTATGCGCGTGTGATGCCCGATTTGAAGGTAGTGACTCGTGACAGATTATCTCCTCGAGGCGATTGTCCAGTCAGAAGCTTCGTGACGGCTATTTGGTATTGGGGCTCCCCATTGGATAACTGCGTCACATATGATGCTGTTCAAGGCACTATATTTAAATCTGACAATCTGTGCCAATTTGTCATTGTGTGTGTGGTTTGCCACCTACCATGTGACGGAGACCTTCGTGTTCGATTTACTGTTCATACTATTTTTATTAACGACAAAAATAGATTCAACATAAAAACTACCTTTTTGACGAAACTTTATTACCCTACTGCGTGAACGATAAAAGGGTTTTGTGGTAGACTTGGGTCGTTGACATTTGTATCCACCTAGCGATCACTTAACTGTCTAGGACCGAGTGACGTGAGGATTGCTCCATAATGTCCTTGGTGTAATAGAGGCTAATTTCGAAAGTAATTTTATTTAAGGGAAAATTCTAATTTTTATTCAGAGATTCCTACCACCAGGATCTGCTTTCTCTTTGATTCGCATTCACTTATCTGGTCGACTGTCCAATCGGCTCACGCACATCCACACACAATCCTTCAATTGATTGATTGACTGTTTTAGAGCTTCCAGGCACGTCAACTACCGGGCTCATTAGTTCCGTGAGTGTAGTACATGTTTTTGCTCGGGACGTGGCGGTGAGCTTTCCCTCCATGTATGGCGAAATCCGGCGCGAACCTAGAGTCGGCTAGCGGGGTTTTTCCCTACCAGGTCTCGCTCACCAGCGGGGCACCGCCCCAGCTGGGACAAGCTCTTATGTTCCAGACCGGTCTCTCGGCATGTATGCTTGTGTTGTGCGTGTTAGTGTAAGTGGCGAGGAGAGGACAAGGAAGAGGTAGGATAGAAGCGCGCGGTCCGTTGTATTAGGATGCTGCTCCGGGATTCGCCTGATGTTCATCGGAGAAACCACAGAAAACCACCGATCAGGGCAGCCAGCCGCTAGATTCGAATGCTTTCAATCTTTAATAAGTAAGAATAGAAATACACGTTATCTACAATCTATATTTACATAAACTAAGGAAGAATCAATAAAGATTGTCGCAGTATAAATAGTAGTTAATGCAATTATTTATGTTTATGCATGAGTACGTGCTTTGAAAACGAGCGACTGTAGGAGCGAGGTTTCAAATTTGTCGACAAATTTGACGAATGTGATAAAGCAACATTATAAACGAGTTGCATACTATATTTTTTTTGTATAACAACATTATACATTTATAAGAGAATCAAACTTAATTTTGCGAAACAACTTCTTTGTGACGACTCGGGCATTTGACATCGTGCGAGTAAACGGTGGTCGTCTGTTCCGTTTAGCTCTACCTCCCCCCGATTCTCTCACTACGATTGGGTGAATGTGTGATGACGCAACCATTCGTGACGTAAAATCTAATACATCACCATTTGTGCCGTAAAGCGCCCGATTATGAACGATTTCTTGCAACAGAAAAGGTTGTTTTATAATGCTGGAATACAAAAAAAAAATATGTTATACAGAAAAGAAAATGTTTCAGGTTGGTGTTACGCTTGCGGTGACGTTCCATCCGAAAGTTGTTACGACCCGATTCACTTCAGAATTATTGAAGTCCCTTTTAGAAAGTATTGAAGTTTTCAGTACAAAGGAATTTCATCTATTCTCGCCCTGTGCCGTAGCCTACTTCTATCTATTCTATTTTACCTCCCCTGCGCCCCTACCCCGCCCCTATCTACCTTCCTCTCTTCCATCCGGAAATACCTGGAATTCTGAATAAAAACACTTTCTCACCAAAAAATATTTATTAATTGTTCTTATTAAATTTTCCAGCCTCAAACTTCATTCACTTTATAATTAAGATAAAAAAAATTAAACTAAACAAGACAAAATACATGTACTGACGTTATTCTTTTGTGAAATTTTATATATTCTAAAATTGTCATCAGTTTTCACATTGTAAAATTCTTCATATTTTTTTCTTCACGCGTATTTACAAAGAAAAGATTGAAATTGAACTTGCCGCGGCAATTGACATTTAAATATTATTAAAGTAGTTTTAATTGAATTCAAGTACGTTTTAGGGTCCTTAAAAATAGTGGCTGAAGGAATAGAGTCATTAAACATTTAGACAATTAGAATATCTCCAAAAATTGGAAATCACGTTGTATCCCGGTATGACAAACGTTTTTCTATGATCTATAATCTTTTTTGTTGTTTCGAACAGCCTTGGAAACAAGCGTCAACACACATTCAATTCCTCCAAATACCCATTTACCATTACTGTTTTACGTCAGTTATATTTCTTGCTGAACTGTCATCAATTTAAATAATCGTTCCTTTATTACCCAAAGATGCGTTTTCTCTCTCCACAGTAATAAAACGCTTCTCTGCAAAAATCCATCCATTCGTCACTGTTTCGGCTTAACACGTCAATCACTCATAATGTTTTCCCTCGCACTGTAGCTCGTGATACTCGCAATTACGTGACAATCATGCTTAATTTACTAAAACCAAAATGCGTATGTTAGTACGATAACACTTGTTACAACACTTGTTACAACACAATGTTAACCACATCCACACGAAAATCATTTCTTACAATTATTAAACTTAATACATTCACGCCTAGACGCAATTAAAATCAATATCTATACTTTTATAAAGCGGAGAGAAAAGCAAAATCATTTTGTATGAAGTCAAGGGACGTATTTTAAAAAAAATATCTTATTTTACACTTATACTACACTTCTGTGGGCAGTGCTAGGGTTAGGGAGTTGGGTCAAATAGCGTACATATTTTGACTCCCTTGGACAATGTATTCCATTGTTTGTGTTACCAGGAAATTTTGGGAAAGTCACTTCACTTTTTAACTTCACTGAGCAAAATGTCTACATTAAGAGGCCGGTTAACAGTTTGGTATTGAACTGTGAAAGAGAGCAGCTACAAAATGTTTCCAAGAACAAACATCTTCAGGTGATGTGAAGAAAGAAGTGAGATTTACTTTACAACCATGTGATACTACTCGAACTCGAAAGTTGCTACCCAAATCAGAACACACATACTTTTGACTGAGTATGAAATCCATTTGTTTCATCCCATCCATTTGTTTCCCCAACATTGCCAGGAGGAAGAAGAATTGGCAAAACTGCAAATTAAAATGAATTTGACGTTAGCTCTTCAAGTGATAATTGGACAAATTATGGATTTTCCGTCAAAATATTTTCCGCATTTGAATAAACGAGCTCATGTGGTTTTGGTGCAGTTTTCAACTTAACTAACTCTTGCGAAGCACGCTTTTCTCTGATGACCAATATGAAATCAATGAAATCTAAGTTAGAAATACCCGTAAATTTATCTCGCATTTCCCAAACAGAAAAGAAATGAAGGGCATGAGAGCATCTGAATGAAAAGAAGGGCGAAAATTCTTTTGTTCGCTTTACTCCTCTTAAAATTGAATGCTTGTATAACCGATCAAGCGAAGTGTAGAACTGAAGAGAGATCGGCATCTAAGAACTAACAAGGGTGATAGTTGCGTGACGCGTTTGTGCCACGTCTGTATAGTTTGGTGCATTCATGTTTCTGTTCCAAAGCAATAAAACATTTTTGCATAACATTGAACATAATGCTAATAAATAAGCCCGACAATTTTTCTTCAGATAATTGAAGAACGAAACATTGCATTTATCGAACAGAAATCTCTTAATAATTTGATCATTACTTTTTTTAAAATACATACGTACTTTGCGTTGTATTTTATGGGAGACCGGAAGTTAAAGAATAAATTCCTGCATGTTTTTCATTAAACCGAGTAATGTCATGACTCATGTTTTAGAATTTGTTGTGAAGCATGACTTTAATATTTGGTTACTTTTAGGGTTTCAAAATACATTCTTCATATCTAATGACCGGATTTTTATGCAGAAAAACTTCTTAAATCGTGCTGTAAAAGCCAAAACGTGCAAAACATGCGATAAAAAGATCAATAATTTGGAAAACTGTGTTTTGTAGCCTAAAAACTCCGTCAATCTACTTATCAACTTATTTGTATATTTTGAATATGATATTTAAAATTAATGAAATATAATTTTAGTTCTTTTTATTGTAATGAAATTTGTACATGGTGTTTAAACAAACCATACGTGACATTTTAATTATTATTCACCCAAAAATTAAATTAATGTTTATACAAAAAAGTAAATACGAAAATAGAAAAATACAAAGATACGTTCAGAAACCAAAAGTAATTAAGTTGAAGAACTGTGCGTAATTTTTTCATTACAATTTACAACTATGTATGTTCGAAATGATGTAATGAGAAATTATTATATCTTCTATCAACTAATATATGCTTCAGACAGAAAAAAACGTCCTTCTACTTTTATGTTCATCTGTATGCCGAGAACAGCTCTGACGTACGTGGTCACGCTGATGAAAGCGGTAAAAAACTGGTTTCATTCTCTCTTGCACCTCGCGAGACAACGTCTGTTCCGAGAAATTAGATGAATTCGAAACGCAGTGCAGCTTGTTGCTTAACTTCGAATGTGCGGGACGTGAATTCGAATATGCCTCGCGCGTGCAATCTCTGTGAACCGATTTGGAAGATCGACCCCGAACATTGCGTTTGCTGAGCGGCCGCAACCAAGTGCCGTGGATCCCTGCTGCAATAACTCAGAAATTTTAATTATAACAGATGCATCACGAAAGGTATAGACGTTAAAGTTCATAGGGCAACAAACTGCAGAATTGATATATATTAAACGACACTTGGGTTTCACAGACCACCCGAATGCACTGCAGGATTATGTCGTAAAAACTTTTTTCTGTAATGAAACACTTAAAAATGATGAATTATAATAAGTTGATAATATATAAATTATATTTTATGCAATTAAACTACGAATCTCTCAAATTTGTCCAGAAAAATTAAAAAAAAAGTGTTTTTTTTCAGGCAACATCATTTTCCTGGTAGGTCATTGCTCGTAGAGAGCTGTTGTGCCATAGTACATACATACATTACCTAAAACGTGCAATATCGTGTAGTAATCCTCTAAATGTGTAATTTCGTGCAAAATAAAAGAATTACTAGAATAACGTCCGTTTCATGATTCAAATTTCTGTCAAAGTTCCATCCAGTATGAAGTTAGCAAGGAAAAGAAGAAGTAGCACTGGAATCCGGTCTTTATTCATATCGTTATCAATATTTATTAATATAATTATCGAACACGTTGGCATTTCTACGTGATTTTAAGTGTACTGTTACGGGTATTGTTGATCGAAAGATAGATTACAAAGGGACACATCTACGTGGCCTTGGTCTAGATCAGTTCTTCAGTTTTCGGTTGCACTGACAGTGAGCAATACCAATAGCTCTGATCTCTTCGAAGCAAAACAAAGTGCAGTGCTGCCCTCATAGCTAGTCCTTCATTCTGCTTGGTATGGTGTGTGTGGGTTATGCGTTTCTTTTAACTGATATGTAATGTACACATACTTTGAAGCATATTATTGTTGTATTCTTGTTATAAACAAGACGTAAGTAAATTAAATATGGGAGAGCATTTATTAGAATACCAGAATGTCGCACAAAGTTGTGGAGTTCATGAGGAAGTTGTCAAGAAGGGAGTTCGAAAAATCCTGTCTCAGTTAATGGGAAGATGTATTAAGTGATCATTCGTTCCCTCCAAACAGGCAGCTAAAACTCTGTTAGAGTTTACATGCGTCAAAAAATAACTATACGAAATGAACCAGAACCCATCTGAAAATAAATTCAACTAGCGAAAATCCATTGATTTTCATTAGTTCATTACATTAATTATTAAATTCACATTCGCAATTATTAGTTTCACATTCATTACATTAATTATTAAATTTCCTTTTACGTCAACCGCTCATGAGCTTGTTGCATTAAATCATTGGAATTTTTGTGGTGAGAAAAGCAAGTTCTCTCACGATGATATACTATTCACAGCCAGCGGATAATAGCACTTTCCTTGACTAAATGGCCTCTAAATGAAAGAAAATTTTGAAAAAGATTTAATGATATTACATGCGTGAATCTCACAGAAGCCTAATGCGGTAGATTAGATTGATCATTGGAGAATCTTTCCTTCAGGTCTGGTTTTTCTAGTAAGATTCATATCTTACTAGAAGTAATGCGTGTGTGTGTGTGTGTGCTTGCTAGACGTATTGCGTGCATGTGTGTAAAAATTCTAAAGAAGAAATCATACATTCACATTATTTTCCTTTATTGTTTGTGCGAATTATCTTTTGTGAAAGCTTTCCGTGATATGTAATAACCTTATTTTTTTTCGCGTATAAGCCAACTCCGACCACGCGTGCATTCTGCAATTACCGTTATCTAGGGAGGATCAGCATTTTTGCTGAATCCCGATTTTTATTTCCCAAGGGTATTAGCTCTAGGGGTATGGACAATTATATGATGATGATGATGATGATGTTGATGATGTTGATGGTAATTCTGATGTTGGTGTAGGATGAAAGGACGACACACACATATAGACGTACACTGATACACCCGTGCCTGAGACGAGCCTCGAACCCGCGGTCGTCTGGTCCGAGATCGCTACGGCACTACAGCCCGAACGATCTCTGCCATCTGACCTTATTAAATATGTAAATGAAGTGTGTAACAATTAAACCTTCACCTTTTTGTGGGTTTTGCGTTGCAGTGGAGTAAATGAATTACTTCTACAAAGTTACGTACTTATTTGCAAATTTAATATGACTCGAACACATGAGTTTAAAGGCGAAGAAAAACTAGTTTAAGTAGGAAGTTCGGTTGGCCAGGTCATACTCTTTCCAGACCATGAAAGAATCTGTGAAGTCTAGAAAATTTTGAGTTTAATTGAAGGCAAAGGAATGTGCAAATATTAGTTGAAATTATGTGTGTCAATATAAACATAAGTTCTGACTAGGGATGCTGGGTGATGTCGATGTTTCCAAAAAATCGATGTATTTAACTTCGATTTATTAAAAACGAAGTTTTAACGTCTTCCATATTTTATTTTTGAATGAAATATTACCATAATAACAAAAACGTTAATAATTAATAATAATTAATGATCATAAATTGAACATTCTTCAATCCAAAGTGACCATGAAGTCAATTTTTTTGGATAAATTCAGGTATTATTTTTGTATTATGCAATCAGATAATGAAATATTTATTAATTGTTTTGATTTTGTTTTGTCAGCTAAATATTAATTGTGAATTCTTAAACACGACCACCTTGAAATGAAATCACTGCCCAATGTGGACACTGAGGTTAAATGTTACTAAAATAGGTTTCAAAACGTTGATGTGTTAGAGTCGATATATTTTGAACGACGATTTTTAACACCGATGTTTTGTTGGTAATGTGCCATCCCTAGTGCTGACTATGAGAAAATTTGTCAATGTTAGTATTATCAATGAATGTATGTTCTTTGTAATGCATAATGTGGTCCCGTAGCCAATAGACCCTTCATCAAGATTTAATGGATCTCTCCATGGAATTGCCTCTTCCAATTGTTTGAAGTGATAAACATTTTCAGGAGAGATGCATAAAAGTGATAAGTATTGATAACGAACAATTTTAGCTTTTGATTGATTTAAACGTCCTGATAGCAGGCTACGGCAGTGCCAAAACAAAGAATCAATGAACTTATTTGCTGAATTGTCAGACTATCGTACGGAGTTGTCGGACGGTCGTACGGAGTTGTCGGACGGTCGTACGGAGTTGTCGGACGGT
>BOPP01000401.1:217973-228065 GCA_017312745.1 Gryllus bimaculatus
CAACTCCCGACAACCCCCGACAACTCCCGACAACCCCCGACAACCCCCCACAACTCCCGACAACCCCGACAGCACCAACAACTCCTATAACCTGGCACAAAACTGATAGCCCCGACAACTCCAAATTTCCGTTGAATCAAAGAGAGTGTTGAGAAGACACGCAGATGGTTTGAGGAAATATTGGCGCCAAATAATTTCAATTAGAATGTGCACATACAATTTCAAAATTTACAAGAATCCTTCATGAATAGATGTTTATTAAAGAAATGAAAACTAATTATACTACAACTAGAAATCAGGTGTTATTTAAACAATTTTATTTCTACATGATTTATTCACAATATGTGATCATCCATTTATAAATTATTCTTAATAATTTTGAAATTACATCTTTCGGTATCAATTTTTATTTATTTATAGAACCCACAAAATCCCTTATGGGCAAAAGCCTCCTGCTTCCGCTGCGTGAAAAGTGGACGTTCACATTTACACCCAGTGAAATTGATTTTAAACAATATTACACAAAATGAAAGTATACAGAATTACACAATTTTACACAAAATGAAAGTTTTTTTCGTCTCAAACACATCTACTTGTCTCTGTCTCGCTTGACCACCCTGAACCAATTTGCACATAAAGTATATTACAAAAACAAAATAAAAACACATTTGAATTGAACAAATTGCTGTTTCCCTCGTCGTAAACTAGCGTGGCCCTAGAGTTTGAGAATCACCAACGATGTGTTAAATGCTTAGTATAAGCACAAACAAAGTATCCAAATACTTACTTCATTGTAATATACCAAGGTGCAAATTACAGAGAAAGTAATTAATCATTATTGCTTGGTAAGTTAATGTTGAAATGAAACGATTTAATGTCAATCCTAATTTAGTCTCTGCGTTTACAGCAATGCTTGTTGCCGATTTTTATTCAGAACATTGACTAGAACCAGAAAAATAGGAAACGTGCGGCATAAATAACTTCGGGTGGGCCACAACATGTAATTTACCTAGCGGTAACGAACTCTCAAAAACATAATTTTTCCTTTCGAAATTTTCCTTCTTATCCTGGTATTATATCTATCAAAGATCTTTACCAATAGAGCCACCACGTTTCGGAGGATTAAATTTTCCGTTTCACCAAGTGCACTTAAAAGTTCATATGGCTTATTTCAGCCAAAAGGTACCGTGAAGATCTTTCTTCAACAACGTCATTGACATAGTTTCAAATAACAAACACAATCTATTTGTAGTTGGTTCTCTCCTATACTTACCAAATGAGTATTCAGCTTCTGCATTTTTATCTTTGCTCTCCAGTTCTGAGGGTTATCTACTGATGCTCACTCTAGGTATCCAAAATTAAACTATTCGTAGCTCTTAATAACTACACAAGTTATAAATTTAGTACTTTTGGTACTTTACCAACATCCAGCTCAGCGAAATAAAGATAATACAGTCAATGAGCATAATTTGTTTTTCTCAACTCCGGCAACCATGGATCTTCGCAGAACATTTTTCAAATATACAAAAAGGACAAAATTAATGATTATATTAAACAATAGTAAAGAGTTCAAATATTTACGACCCTAACATCAAAACAACCAATATATCTAAAAATCGTAACACAAGTTCATAATCATACGTAATAGTTCTCTAAAAACCCTCCCATCATCGTGTTTGGCAGGTTACTTGCATTCTGAGACACCTTTCTCGAATAATAACTGGAAATTCTTTTTTGACATGGCAGATTTGTCTTACGAAGGTTCCACTCTTGATCTCTTTTGTCTCTGCCTATCTCATTTTCTATACGCCTTATTCCAGCAAATTATTGTCAGGACTGATTAGAACGGTTCATTTGGAGCGACAACTCTCGAGATGGTGTCATCTTGTTGAGCTCAATCCGCCGCAGGAGTTCGTGCCGTCGATGGCCCTAGTGGTTTAAACGAATAGTCGAGATCCCTCCGGGCGACTTAATAGCTGGCGATCTCTGGCGGAGAATCCGGCAGAGTTCGCGCCACAGACAACGCTGGACACCTTCCTCCCGGTTGAGACGGCGGCGTCGGCTCAAGGAACCTCGCGGGCGGGCGGGTGATGGGGCTCCCCGCGGGGCGCCACGCGGCGGGGCGTTATAATGGGTGGCGGCGGCGTTCCCGCCGGGGGCGTAATACCTTGTGAATGAAATCAGGAGCTCCTCTGCCGCCGCGCGCGTGCGGCGCGGTCAACTGGCGGTCGTCTGCTGGCGCACCGCACCATTGCCACCGGGCCGCTATCCTGCGGATTTTGCCACCCGCCGCTCGGCTGCGTTGCATGTTTGTCAATGTTCTGGAAGGATCTCTCATTGCGCCGGACTACCGTGCAAGCGTGTCCTAATCAGTTTGTTTCTGAGGCTACTTGACCCATCTTCGCGCCGGAAGGAACAATCTTCTGGTTGCCCTCCCCTACAACCAATTTTTTTTCTCTTCCATTGCGACCTATCCTGTTTTGTGGGTCTCTGGTAACGAGTCATTCCTCGTGTTAAGGGTGTGAATGTGTTTGCGAATAAAATAATTATGAAGCGTGATTTGGGTTGGATGTGTGAAGATGCGTGAAAAACTCATAATCTCAAAAGTTTTTCGGCAACGCGCTTGTCCATCATAATGCCCAAGCGACGAGGAAGAGGCGACGGTTTTGAGTCTGGTGGTCAGCGATGCGATGTGACGGGTGGCTATTACCGAGGCATTACCCATGAATTTTGAGACGTATTTATATCACTATTAGCTATTTGTCTCCCAACGTGGTTCCGCACATCACGCACCGCCACCGCCCGCACGCCCGCCCCGCCCGCGCCCCGCCCAGCCCGCCGCGCCCGCTCGCCGGCCGCACGCCACCGCAACGGCACGCAGGCACGCCACCGCACCCACGACGCGCGGACCGCACCGCACGCAGCAACGCCATGACTGGATGCACGCGCGGATGCCATGTCACCACGCCGACTCATGCGGCGCACCCACGCCACAGCTTCCACCATCGCGTCCACCCCCGCCTCCCGGACCTCCATGGGTGCCAGTTGGCGACAGCGATTAATAGAGATTTGTAGATGTTTCGATAGGGTAAAAGTGCGGCCTTTGAGGCCTCACGACACCTGTCCCTGCGGCCGCCGCCGCCTCCTCCGTCGTTTTGCTCGTGGGCGTCGCGGGACGCCTTTTCGATGGCCGCCCAGATAGGCGTGAGATCGGCGACGCGACGGCCAGGGCGTCGCCGACCAGCAGCGGAGGCTGTGTCGCCTGCGTAATAAAGCGCCGTCCGTTTCCGGTTGGGCAGCTCCGCCGGCCACCGCCGCCGCCGTCGCGTCGTTCTCGCCGCGCGGAGGGCCGGGTCCGGCGGTGCCCGTTATGATCCCGGCGTCTTCGGTGGTACAAGGCTGGAGGAGGGTTCAGTACTTGACTGCGCGCTATCTTGAATATCAACGCACGCTATGGGATTTTTCTCTTGTTTTCTGTCTATTAAAAAGCCTTAATTTTTTTCTTTCTAGAATATAACGTCCTAAGGAAATTGTTTCTAAGAATATTTACGAAATGAAATATTTCCTTTCCGGAATGTACTGTATCGGGATTTTTTAAGGGAATATGACCTACGTCACACGTACCATTTCAGGAATTAATGTGACACGAATTTAACCTTTTTTCTTTCACCAATATATATATTCGCACGTTTAGTATTACTGATGATATTAATGTTCCTGGTTCTTATTTAAATAATACTATTACCCCCGCATTCAGTGACTGTGCTGCTCATGACGATCATGCGATACAGCGTTAGTATAACTGATGACTGTTGGAAATCAGGTAACTCAGATAATACACCTTCGGCGAAATTGAATGTTTCAATATATTGAGTAAATAAAAAATAAATACATTCGACTCCTGTTATAGTAAACTTGGTTATAGGGAACCCTCCATTATAGTGAACTGAAGGCACTGGTCCCGTTAAACCTACATTACAAATAAGCGTAAGACGATTCGGATATAGTTATCCCCGGTTGAAGGAACGACCTGGAAATTAATACCCTCCTGGAAAAGAATATATGGCGTCAGTGCCACAAATTCCAACTCGAAGCAGCTTCAAAAAAATGGCCAAAGGTCATAATCTAAGAAGTCTCCCCTGGGGTACACGTAGCGGACCTGGAATAGGGACCTTACTGATGACCTCATGCCACCCAATGAAGTCGTAGGCTTCCGCGGCCAGAGTCATGTGCGTGATCTGGGCAGTCCGGGTGGCGCCGCGTCCGATCACACGGCACCCGACTTGACCCCCCCCCCTCGCGCTGCCGACTCGTGGCCTCCGACGGGCCGCTCCTCCAGCCAAGAGTACTCGGCCCAGACATGAATATACACCCGAGCGCTGACCATCACGGCGCATACCAGCCCTGAGGAAGACCTCGACAAGTTGGTTGAAACGTTGGCAACACAGACTTCACCGCGGCGTCACCCGGAGACCCCAGATCACGCTTCTGCCACTCAGTTTCAAGCTTGATGTTACGTGGTATTCTGCGAGTCAAAGCGCGTTGTATTCTACGTAGGCGATCGGTAGCGAGCGACTGCCACAGCCCCACAGCCTCCCGATACCCGCTGTGCTGCGCGGAAAAGCGAACTGTTTCATTAGCAAACCTGCGCCTTGTCGTTACCGAAAGGATCTCGTATGTTATTAGGCGAGTAAAAGGACCTTCAAAAGCGATGCTTCCGACAGTGCAAGAGGCATTGAAGAGTGCCAAGACTGCACTACTATACTTGGAGACAGTGGACAATGCAGGATCAAGTATGACGAGAACACGAACTCTGGAGAAGGACCTAGAGAAATAAGAATTCAAAAATGTACGAAGGAAACCATTGAAAACTATAGATTTGTTAAAGGAAAAATGATATTGATTTTTTTAGTTCGCTCTGTTAATGTATTTTCTGTATATATCTACTTATATTTATAAAATAATTTCGCAGAAATTTTATATAATTTGGACATCCTCGGATATAGTGAATCTCTGATATAGTGAATCAAAAATGTTATTCACCAGAAGTTCCTTATAACTGGAGCTGATTGTACAAATGAAGTAGAGATGTTTCAAAATTATTCAAGAAGTTGAGTATCGAGAATTATCAGTTGTATAATGCAGATACCTGACGATAAAGACAGGTTAATGAAATCCAATTAGAGATAGCGCAATTTTATGGAAGTCCGTTGCAGACACAAATCCTAATCTGCCTTGCGCATTTATGAAAATGAAAGGTTCAAGAGATGCCTCAGCGTTAGATTAGAAATAAAGCATATCCAATCGAATATTGTAATTGATTTCAAGTTATTAAATGAAAATGCGAAAATCTTGATTTTTTAGTATCTTGATCATTTAGTATAGCTGCATTACTCATTCTGTACTCACACATAGAATAAAACTGTGCCATTTGAGTGTACGTTCTGCCGTGTGATAATAACTTAAACCGGTAGCCTGTAATTTCCTGTTGCAATCAAGCAGATGGCAAAGTCGTTTGTTGAAGAACTAATTGAATTTTAACGCGCGCGTGTGCAATCATATTAAACTTACTGGACTCTTGTTGTTCACTAACAAGTTAATATATGATGTGTACATAATTTTTCACACACCGAGACAGCGGGTAGGCGTTAGCAACATTCAGCAGAACTGCGTCGGAAGGTTCCTCTCCTTGCGAGGAAAGGCCTCTTGAGCAAATTAGTAATTCTGACGGCGGCGTGGCACGTCGCACCCTTGGTGCAAGAGGGCGTGGCGCCGGGCTTCCAGCCAAGTTACGGCCTCGCTGCTTCGGGCTCCCTGGACGCCACCACAACACCGCTACCCCCCCCCCACTTCCAAACAGCCAAAATGTACATTTAAAAAAAACACCATGCGTAAACCAATTGGTTTACCTACAACCCATGAGTTTTAAACACATGTGGTTACAAACATTCGTTTGCTTTCCTTCTAAAAATGATTTCCAAATATATTGCCATCACTTTTTATCCCACAAGAATAAATATTCTCTTTAATTTCATATCATTGCAGTATGACCCCAAATTTGCAAAATCTTTTTTTGTACTAAAAATTACACAAAAGAATACGGTTTGCTTTTTAAGCCTCAATCTGATTCATACCGCTCCAGAGGAAATATTTATGCCAATTGCATCATAACTACCTAGCACTTCAGCGCATGAACTACATGGCCTACGTCTTCAACGTGGTTTTCGCCTCCTGCGTCCCGGCGCCTTTTCGCCACGTCGCGGGCCGGGCAGAGCTTACTGATGGTGGCAGTCCGTTGTCCGAGGGTAGTCCCTCAAAAAAAAGAAGCGCGCTGCGACTTCCCGGCGGTTCGGCCGCCTGCCTCCGCCTCCCCCCCGCCGCCGCCCAGCGGGCGCGCCGTCTAAATAGCCGCGCCCCGCACAAAAAAACGCCCCCTGCCCCGCCGCCGCGCGTAAATGCGCGGCGAACCGCTGCCCCGCAATAACAGCGGCTTAGCCAGGCAGCGGACCCCCCGGACGATGGACGGCAAGTGGACGCGAGACGTGACTGCTGAGGGCAATGAAGTGAATTGAACGAGGAACTAGCCGTGGAGAATCACAATGTATGCCAGACAAAAAAGAAGCGAAAAGAAGGCAACTGGGAACGCGCGTGAACAGTTGCATGTGAGAGGGCCCCGCCGGGGACTATATTATTATAATATTATTATTATTATATATAATTATTATATTATTATTATTAATATATTATCTACTATTATTATTTATTTAATGAATATTTTTTCAAATTTATTTGAGTGTGCAAAGGTACATCTAGTACGTGTAAGGCCGGCGGAAGCCGCTTGGTTGAGGGAAATGGCGGGTTAGCGTGAAGGAAAAGCTTTGATGAGGAAATGACGGGAGCGCGATACGTTGGGTTGTAGTTCCCCGCCATTCCCAAACTTACTTTTATTCAAAACTACAATCGGTAAACACAAGCTTCCTCCACTATTATTGAAGATATCGGAAAGTACGCAGATGTAGACACCCAAACTGTTAAAATAATGCTCTTAAAACGGAAGAGTGCTCTTTGTCTTACGCAATAATCCAGAAAACAGTGTCCATTCGGGCGCCAAACATACTGCCTGACCACCAGACACGTAACGCGAGACGACTGCGCCATTCAATGAATTAATCAACATGTCCCTTGTTACCGCATTTTTACAGCAATATAGGACACGATAAATCGTCTCCGCTCTCCGGGCTGTTTATTATCCTCCTTTTTATGGCGTTCGTCAAGCCGTCGGCCGGTCCTGTTAAAACCAGGCGGCGCGCCGCGCCGTGCCGTGCCTGCTCACCCCGCGCCCGGCGACGCAGCGGCCGAAGCGAGGGGGAGGGGAGGGAAATGGAATCGCGACGAGAGGGGACGGATGAGGCGCATGTACAACCCACCCCCCCCGCCCCCGCCCCGCGCGTCCAAAGGCCGAGGTGCTGTCCCGGCGCGGCGCGCGGGCCTATACAGACGAGTGAGTTGTGACATTCGCGGACCCGCTATAAGAGGCCGGCGCGCGGCGGCGGACAGCGGCGTCGGAAGCGCCGAGCGCCGACGGGGGAGGCGGCGCGGAGAAGAGCGGGCGAGGCGCAAGCACAGAAAGGACGGAGGGGATTTTGTAATAAAAAGGGAAAGCTTTCCATCTGTGCGGTGCTCCCGCTGAAACCGAGACCGAAATTCCCATGGACCGCGCTACAACATGGGTCGGCCGGCCACCAGAATGTGAATGTCATTAGTGGTCGCACTCACCCCCGTCACCGCCGCTGCCGCGTCCGCGCGCACCCCGCCCCGCCGATCCTCCATCGCGCGGCCCGCCTCTCAAATGCGCGGCGCGGCGTGCGCAGTGGCGTCTGCGGAGGACTTGTGGGTTGCGCTGGCCGGTGGGCGAACGCAGCGGGAGTCAACGGCGAGAGCGTGCGAGGCGATGTACGGCCGAGGAAAGGCGGGCAGGGCTTGGCCAGAGACCGAATCGTTAATCGCGAAAGAGAGAAGCGAAAAACCCAGTGAGAGCCCGCATAAGGGTTGTTATAAACCCTGGGCAAAAAGAAGCCAGTTTGGTCCGCAGGCCAGTGGAGACGTGTGAGTCGGCCGCGCCCCCGCCGCGAGGGAGAGATGGGAGAGGCCCTCTCCGACGCAGAAATTTGTAATTAATTGCGAGGGCAAGCGAAGATAGAGTCGGGAGGTCGCAGGCGCGGCGGCGCTGGAGATTACGAGGCTGCGTGATCGCGCCCGAAGGAAACTGCGTCCGCCACCCCCGTCACGCCCAGCGACCAAGGCTGCAATACTTCGCCTCGCCGAGCTCGAACCCAATGAGCCGACGATATTGTGTAACGTATACTATATTCATGAAATTGTCCATCAATGGTTTTAAACAATCATTCGCTATAGTTCCTAAATAAATTATCATGAAAACGATTACTTACGTACATGATGGAAGTAAAAACAATTTGAAGAGAAAAAAAATCTGTTCAATTACCAAGTGCTAATCTTCTTTCTGAAGCATTTCTCAACGAAAATATCCGAGAGGAAAATTACACTTTTTACTAAAGTTATACTATAATTATCGCACACATTATCTGAAGTAAATTAACAGTTTTTCAGGAAAAAGCCGAACATCATTTTTTACGCTGGATCAGGGCGAAATTAAAGATCTTTGTGTCGATACCGCACCAAATACAAATCTAACATACTTCTAAATCCTCCTGTCCTCCCTCAATGATCACATAAAAACACACCGGCTCTTACTTACACTCGGCACTCGCTATTGAAACTGCGCGGCGCCTTCACTCCCAAGCCATATAACAGAACTGGTAGCGTTAGAGAGAGAGGGGAAGCAACCGGAACCCGGGCGTTTCCGAGGCTCCTTATCTCGGATGCCTCCCCCGCGCGAAGTCGGGCGCGGCGCCACCTCGAGAACAACGGCGCCGCAGGCGCTCGCACCGGGCGCTCCCCGGCCGCAGGTACAATACGCCGTTATTACTACGGCGAGCGCTGTGGCGCGCGTCCGCCGGAATCAGATTACAGAGGTGCGGGGCGTTCGACCCCCCCCCGCCACGCGCACGCGACAGCACACCGCGGCGGTTAAACAAGATGAAAAAACTGTACTGCCGCTAGGGGGGGCGTGCGCAGGCAAAAGTTGGGCGCCAGGGCGCAGAACACCCAGAGACAGTCGGCATTTGTTGTAAGAATGAAACAAACATGAAACATGTCCCACGATGTGTACCGAACCACTTTCTAGAGAGAACAGGATGGCTTGATGGCAGAGTTCCCATAAGTGAATCGAGGCTGCACGGGGTAGGGGCACGTCATGGGTGACTGCCGGAGAGAGCAACGGGTGAAGCGAAGAAAGTGTGTAGAGAAGGCTGGTATAGAGAGAGCGGGGTAAGGGAGGAGGCTGAGAGGGAAGCTGTAGAGAGAGCGGAGTAAGGAGGTTGAGCGGGTAAGAGGGAGTTGGAGTCGAGTTGGAGCGATGGATCCGAGTACGGATTGGGGTGCAGTTGGAGGCGGAGTTGGAGGCGGGATTGGAGGCGGATTGACGGTATTGGAGCGGAGTGGAGCGGAGGAGGCGATGGTATCGGATATTAGAGGCGGAGGGACGAGTTGCAGCGGATGGAGCGGATTGGAGCGGAGTTGGGAGCGGAGTTGGAGGCGGTAGTGAAGGCGGCAGTTGAGCGAGGAATTGGGAGCGGATTTGTACCGAGTGGGGGGCGGAGTTGAGCGGGGTTGGGGACGATTGGAGCGGATGAAGCGGAGTGGAGTGGATTGGGAGGCGGAGTTGGAGGCAGTTGGAGCGGGATGAGCGGTATGAGCGGAGTTGAGCATTGGAGCGCATTGGAGCGGATTGAGCGCGGAGTGGAGGCGAGTGAGCGGAGTTGGAGGCGGAGTTGAGCGGATTGGACATGAGGCAGTTGGAGCGAGTTGGATCGAGAGTGGGAGGCGGATGGAGGCGAGTGAGCGAGGGAGGCGGAGTTGGCAGTTGGAGCGTGTGTTGATGGTATGATTGTTGATGATGTGGTGATGATTGTGCATGCGGTGCGGCGCGGCTGCGCGCGCCGTTGACGATGC
>BOPP01000401.1:245031-265103 GCA_017312745.1 Gryllus bimaculatus
ACAGAAACTTCTAATTTATATAAAACTTATTGTTGTTTTGAAGTTTAATTGCTGAGCCCGTAACCTCCACAGATCAAATTCTTCTCCTTTCAGCCATGTGAAGTTGTTACTCTTCAGTTTCATGTATGAGTGGTGTGATGAAAAGAAATTGACATAAATACATTTATTACCGAACGGGTGGTGATATAATGTTGGTGGAGTTATCGCGATACGTTAGGTGTCTATCCACTAACGCATTTAAACCTAAAGGGTGATTGTTTCAAATTTCTCTAGTGCATGCCTTTTTATTTTATAGAAAGATAAAATAAAGTGTTCCCAAATGTGTAGCTGATTTCTTTCACTAGGAAATTTAAATTTGCGAATGAACATCTTGATTTAACGCACAAAATCAAATTGAAACGGCATAAATGCGATGTAAATCGCGTAGTCGTTGCCACTTTAATTAGCTGACGATAATTAATGGGTAATTTTTAGGTAGTTTGGCTGGTGAATTCATTTTGAAGTGATAGGGTCATGTAGTTTGTGCGCAAATTTATGCTCTGACAAATGCGGTAGAATGCGAGATTAATAGGAATATTTAGAGCGCTTTGAATATATGCTAATACGCAGTTATGACATTATTAATGCCAGAAGTACACAAGGTATAAAATCGGCGGACATTTTTATTTACAATATTAGTCGGTTTTGATAACAAAAAACTTTATTGAAATGAAGTTATTGTTTCAGTTATATCAAAATATGGTTATTTAATATGTGTATCAGTTGTGAAATTCACAAACCGAAATTATTTTAAAATTTATACGAATATCGTCATTCAGTATTTCTCTTAGGAAATTTGGTAACTTAGCATAACAACTCATGCATGCCTGTGATAAATTTAAGAAAATATATAGATAAAATTTGTGAAAAGTTGAAACGGTGATCATTCGACGAAAAGGAAATATATGATTCTAGTACAGTGACAGATGACTCATCGATAAGTTTACCTCGCTTTTATTATTATTAAAAAAGTAATTCATTATTTAAATTGTTCTTGAATTTAATGTAAGTGACTCTCATTTTTGTTAATATACACCTTGTATATATATATATATATATATATATATATATATATATATAAAATAGTGTTATGTTGACTAACATGAAACAAATGACATATTTTATTATGTCATTACTATTTACTATATACTGAAGTTTAATGTTCATTATTATTTGAGTTATAGATATGAAATTTGTTTTATATTCTATATTACTGTTAATTTTTTTTATTTTCCAAAAACACTCAATGAGTGTTGCGTTTTATTCTTACAGATGTCTTTTATTATTATCTTATTTATTGTTTTATTGTTGCCTCAAACGTAGTTCCTTTCACTTTCAGGAACATAAAAATGTCACACGAGGCTAGGTTTGTTGAGTAGAATGGATGCTCCAACACAGCTTAGTCAAAAATCAACACCATGCTTAGCCATAAACGATTTAATAATCAGTGCAGTTTGGGCTGGAACGTTATGTTGAAGAATCCATGAATTGTTCTTCCACAACACAGGTTGCGTTTTTTTTATTATTATTTTTATTCGCTCATTCGCTCACGGAGAGTAGTTAGAAGCTCAAGATAATATTCCTTACTCACTGTTTGACCTTCAGGCGCCCAATATACTTAAAGAATGCCCGGGATGTCGAAAAAAACAATCAGCATGGTTTTGAATTTCGACTTGGATATTAGTTTTCTTCATTCTTGGTGACTGCGGACTCCTTCAGTGCATTGATTGGCGCTTGCTCTCCATGTCGTTGGTAAAAAAAAACGTCATTCATCGCGTGTAATTACTCTATCCAATAGTTTATGGCCCTTTTAGATGTTTTTCAAAATGTCAGATCAAATGTTCATCCGTGAGGATCTTGGGCGCCATTTTGGAACAAACTTTCCTTACTTTATAATGTTCAAGTAAAGTCTGTGCAACTGAGTCTTTGTCGACTTCTACAGTCCCGGCAACTGAACGAATACTCAAACGGCGATCTGCACGAATAAGATTGCCTATTCTGTGTTTTCGTCCATATTCGAAATTGGACGTTCTGGACGTGGATCATCTTAAGGCGGCTCCAAACATGCGGCATTCGGCGAATCCCGAGCAACCGCTCGCCGAATCTCTAGTAGTGTGGACGGGTTGCTTGCGATTTGCCGAGCGCCGAACATTCGGTATTCGCCCTACCCACCGCGTGGTGGCCTGTACAGAATGTTAGAGAGGGGGTACCTCTGTCTTGCATCAAACAGTTTGGAGGCGGGAAAATACATTCACAGATTGTGACAGAGGGGGAGCACATGCAACCCGCACCACACGTTACTAGCCATCGTATTTGGCAATCGCGCAGAACTTGCAAACGATGCATCCTGACCCTGAAAAACGTGTTTTCGGGTCCCTGAAGCCACACCCAATATGTTTATTAAGTAGTGATTTACGATATAACCCCTTTTTTATACTTTCTGTTTCATTTTTGAAGATTTGGGGGATTCTAGCTCTTCTGGCTACCCCTACTTCGGTACATGGGTGAATGTCAGAAACTCAAAATCATTGTAAAATTACATCGAAGGTATTGATTCAGAAGTGGACATTTATAATGTACTAAATTTTTGCATGAGCCCATCTAGATATTATTATTGTTGCTATTATTATTATTATTATTATTATTATTATTATTATTATTATTATTATTATTATTATTATTACCGTAAAGGCCATTTCCGACCACGCTACTCGTACACGTATTTCGAGGCCATATTCTATCGTAGACAGAGAATAACGTATGTAATTATCGGGATCGTCTGTATCCTTTCCTTATTATGCCTTGATTTATGAATTATGAGGTGATAAGATGATGAGACGTTATCGTGGGCTTTTTCAATCACTTCAGTATTCGCCTGCATGACCGATGGAAAGCACGAAAAACCCGTTCAGGACGGCCGTCCCAGGGGTCGAGCCCGGGCGTCCTGACTGCGAAGTCAGCGCGCTACACACTGAGCCACTTAGCTCAATTGTTATTATTATTGTTATTATTATTAATCAGATGTTCTGTTTTTGTCCGAGATTCAGCGTTTGAGGGTATTTAGCCATTACATTCCTAGCTACATTTTTATAACCGTGCGAACAATACGGCGGGTATCAAGAGCGCCTTTTGAGCGTTTGGAATGCTTGTGCGAGGAGAAAGACCTCCTTCGGAGACGCCTAATTCGTCCGCCCTGTCTGCCGCAGCGCGTGGGGCGAGGGGCTGTTCCTGGCGCTGCAGACGGCCGTGATCGCGGCGCTGGTGCTGCTCTTCTCCGGGTCGAGCGCGCGCGCCGCCGCCTTCGTCGCGTCCTACGTGGCGCTGCTCTTCGTGCTGCTGAGCGGCCTGACGCCCGTCGACGTGCTGTGGTCGCTGCAGGCGCTCAACGTGCCCATCATCGTTGCCGGCAAGGTAGGGCTCTGCTCCCCCCCCCCAAACCAGGAGGTCTCGATTGCGACGGGACCGTTTTGTTTTGACTCCATTTGGTTGTTGTTGTTGTTTCCAAGCCACGAGCTGGGAAACATGGAAAAATGAAGAAAAAAAATCATGGAATTGCATTGCTCTGGGAAAGTCAGGGAAAATCTGGGAGTTAGTTGGAGAATCTTTAGAAATCAGGGGAAAATCAGGTATGGTTATAAAATTAGACTATTCCTAACAAATAGTACATAATTTCTTACTCAATTTCCATTTTTTGAGTTTGTTTCAATTTGTACTATTATCAGGGCGATATCAAAGAGCTGATAAGTTAGTTCCAAGCTTCTCTCTTCAATGAAAAAAAAAAAAAAAACTGTCTGGAAAACCGCGAAGAGTCCGGTTTTTTTTTTCTGGAAATGAACGGCCACCCTGTGTCACTGAAAATGTTTTTGTATTTTTTTTCTTGTGATCTAAAATGTTTAGTCGTACGATTGAGCTACATACGATTATTTTTAATGAAGTGAGAATGATGATTCCTGTAAACTTTCAGCAAACAATCTTTGTAATCAAAAGTGTGACTGAAGTCTCGTTGTATGTTTTGGTTTAAAGAACATGGGGTGGTGTAACTTACGATGAGGTCTACCCACGTTTCAAATTGATTTTTTCGGGGATATATTTTGGATTGTTGTATGTGTTGGAATTAACCTTTCAATATCTGGCAATTATTAAATAGTTGTTTTTCAGTTTTAACATCATAGTGTCTTATTAGTAAGAAAAGCAGTAGCGTGTTGTATATTCCTCACGTTTGAGAATCATTTGGTCAATCGTTAATGCAGGTGATGGCAGGTTTTTAGGTGCACTTCTTCGTCTCCTTGCGGCTTTGGATTTCGAAGTGCAGTTTTGCCGCCAAAGAAATGTGCAACTTTGCAACTATTTCACCAGTACACTCTGGTCCGACGGAAATCATGCCTACTGAATGAGAAATCTCATATAGGCGAGAATCGGTGTAGAAATTAACATTGCGTAGACTTTTTGGGCACCTGGTTTCATCATTGCGTATTTTTCTCCCTTCAAAAACCAGTTAACACTAGGCAGTGTAATATAATAAAAAACAGAATTACTTCGTATTTGTCTTTCGAAAATGTATGCATTTTCGATCTAATACCTAATGCAATACGTAGTAGTTTCCAACTACAAAATAAATGGAAACTCCCGGGTCATATCGTGAAAGATGGACGCTGTATGCTATTTCGGTCGCCTTTCTAAACGGATGTAATTGGCCTCAGCGTATGATATTATAGAAATAGTCCATGCCGCAATTGTATTGATTTGTTTTCATTTTAGTCATTATCTTTACCATCATTTTCAATTATATGGCTCCCATATCGTCGACTGTATTATATAAGCCGAGTGAGACACTGTCAGCGGACCTTCACAAACATATTCATTATGACGCTTATTTATTTTACGTTTGCTTGTCAAAGTAGTACCGTTCTCATTAATATCTTCAAAATGCTTTGTGTACATTTTTTTCAAAATCGTTGTATGTGGGGGAGGGGGGATATTCATAGAACAAGTCATCGTTGGAAAACTTCTCTCCCAGCAGAGGTCTTTTCCCGCGCCCTTTAACACTGCTCGTCTGAGGCACTTTGTGCAGACGTCTTTGTGGTGACGGCTCCGTCCGCGCGTGGGCGCCCCTCCGTCGCGACGCCGACGGGAGCGGCAGCGGCGGGGCCTCGCGAAATTACGGGTCCCCGGCTCCGATCTGCACCTGTTGTCGCCGTCGTCGTGGGGGCTCACGCGAAGGCGGCGGCGGCGGCGGCGCGGCTGCCCACATGGCGCGCGGCGACCGCTAATTACGCTCCTATTAATAACCGCTGCGCCGTCCGCCACGGCTGCGGTCGCTCGTTACGGGCCGCGTTTTTCAATTTTTCCCCGAAAAGCTCTTCCCGGCGCGCACCTCGCCCCGCCCTCTCCCCTCCCCTCCCTGCGCGCAAATGATGCCCCCTGCGTCGAAAAGGGAGGAGGCGAGGCTCGACCCCGCGATCTGATTTCCGCGTGCGAGACGCGCGCCGTTTTTTTTCTTTTCTTTTCTTTTTCTTTCGGAGAGATCGCACGTTGCCCGCAGCCTCTGCCGTGTGACCTTTGGTTCCTTCACGCTGTGATTACGAGGTTTGGCTAAAAGCACCTAACACGCTAAGGTAGCTTTGAAGGACCTTATATTATATCGTGAAATTGTAGATATTTTGCTTTTTTTCAATTTTGGGGTTGGGCCGTGAGAACGTTGTGTGGAATACAATGCAACGTAATTGTCTACTTTGCAATATTATAAACTTCCAAGTACTCACAGATAATAACATAGCAAGGGTTAAATGTGTCACATTACACCTAAATCTGCAACGGATTCTAGATATGGTAATGCATGGAGTAATTTAAATGGGAAACTATTTCGTATTGCACATATGAAAGTGCTAAAAATACATGTAGAATCGAAATGTACAGTTTTTACTGTATTAAATGTTTGCGTAGATTGCTATGTGAATATAATACAATAATCACACGCACACAAAAGGATAGATCAATATACTAGTACTTTCACATTGATTCCCACGCCGAAGAAATTTTCCGCACCATTCGAACGAGTAGTAATAACGTCGATCCTAAACTTTGAATACCAGGTTTGTGTTTTCGTGTGAAAAATGACCGTCCAATGTTGGCGTAGATTCTGCTTGAACGCCAGCGCTCGCGTAGCGGCGGCGGGCGCGTCGGTCGCAGGTGCTGGGCAGCGGCGAGTGAGCGACGGCAGCACCCCTCTCCCCCCCTCCCATCTGTGTGACGGCTAGTGGCATGTGCGCCTCCCACATCGCGCGCCGGCTTCCGACAGCAGCGGGACTCGTCATTACTCGGCGGCGGCATGCGGGCAGGCAGCATCCGCGCGCAGTCACGGCACGACTCGCGGCCGCGACCCCGCGCCCTCCCCTCCCAACCCGGCGAACACTGACCCCCGCTCCACGCTCGGAAATCCACATATCGCAGGCCCTGGCGACGGCGCCGACGCTGCATTGCATTCCGTCAGCTGCGCTCGTGCTTTGGACGCTTATCATAGTGCGTGTTTGTGTCTATCGTTATTTGTGTTTACGTGTACTCGTTTGTTGTTGTTTTTTGTTCGCAATTTTTTGCTGCGTCTTTAGCTCCATTTTGATCGCGTTGAAAATCATTCCCTTCTTGCTTACATGTGTATTTTTCGCCTTTATTTATAACTTTCTTCTTTATATTCATTTTTGTTCTCTCTCCCTCTCTCCCCCTCCCTCTCTCTCTCTCCCTCCCTCTCTCTCTCTCCCTCACTCCTCCTCTCTCCCTCTCCTCTCTCCCTCTCCTCTCTCCCTCTCCTCTCTCCCTCTCCTCTCTCCCTCTCATATATATATAAGCCTGGGGAACCCTCTTTCCGATATGCTACCAGACGTGTTCGTATATTTTTGACGTCTCCTCAACATGGTCTGTTCACCTACAGGAGTGCCGTAGGGGCGTACCACTGACGTCCTTAACGGACGCACGCAGCGTCCGGTAAGGTGCAGGAATGCGACATCAATGTCGTTGCTTTCAAAATATCGATGTTATAACATTGATGTTTTGTAAGTCATGGTTTTTTTACCAGTGTTTTGTTTGTGAATGAAAAAGTCCCATGATGACCTTATTGTAAAAGTTAAAATATGAAATACAACTGATAACATTGTTAATTCGTGTGTTGGAACCAAAGGCACGCTGCGACCGCTGCCAAAGGAGCGATGCCCTTGTATTTCCTCTTCCTTCACATTCATTGACAAGTGGTGAAGAAATGAGTTGTGGGCCTAGGGATTGCTCTTTATTGTCGAACCGTATTCGGTGAAAGACATGAACACTATCAAGTTACATTTTAATGCTTATAAATTTAATGTTAGAACTTACTAAACCAGCTTGAAAACATCGATGTTGAAGAACATGGACGATTTTTAGGCGATGTCGAGTCGATTAACATGTCTGCTAACGTGGATGTATTATTATCGATAAGGGCGGATTTTAATGAAACGTCGTTTTTCTTTCCACTTTGGAATAATGCCGTTTAGTATAAAAATTAACTTTATGTTATGACGAAACGAAATGACCCATTTTTATACGTCATTTTGTTGCATTTTACCTCGATTTCGACTAATACGTCATTTTCATACATTTTTCGCTTATTTCATCTATCTGTTAATATTTTAATACGAGTTTTTAAAACAATGTTTACGAGGTGGAGCTCGTGTTCACTTTTGACTTGCCTAATCGATTTGTTCGCTCATATACTATAATGTCAGCTGTGTCGAATACTAAGTAATCTCAGGTTCTTCGGACGTTTCTCGGCGCCTTAGCCAGTTCGGCCGATTTCCCAAAGTTTGGAAGTTGCGTTTACTTCAACAAAAAGAAGCAGCCTCGATGGCATCATTGATGTCCAACAGCTTCACTTGTTCATCTGAAGTGGTTTTGATCAAATATTTTACGTAATTTTTCTTTGTTTTTAGGGCATTTTTAAAGCGTTTTATTGATCGTTTTTTGGCCAAGTTGTTAGATCATCAAAATCCCGCCCCCTTTGTCGTCGCATGCCGCATCACTACTTGGGCGAGGGCGCGCCGTGGCGCCGCCGCTGCCCCGCTGCGCGCGTGCGGCCCGCGGCCCCGTTCCCTGCGCGTGCTGCGTGGAGCCTCTGGGAACCCTCCCGCGCCGCCAATTGATTGGGAACCGGCGCCCGAACGCCCGAACGCCCGGACGCGGCGGTTTCGTGGAACCCCGCGCGCCGTTGAACGCGAGGCGGTTTTCGTCTCCGGTTGCCTGTTCCGAGTTTGAAATCGAGTTCACGATCACTAAGGATGATGAGTAGATGATGGAAATAAAGAAATCAGTGCATACGTCGAGTTTTATAGTATCCCAATCATAAGAAAAGAATGGGGCAAGTTCAAACATATCACACGTATAGGCTACAATCATACGTTACGGGCCGCCCCTTAATAGGGTTTTCTACAACTGTATAGAATGAGAAGATTCGGAAGTAGGATGTGTGTGTATGAACAAATTTTCGAAAGTACTTTTCTTTATAATTTTTTTTTGCAGAAATTCCCAATTTCGTATTTGAATTGTCGATGATATTCTAATTTTATTTTGCACAGAATTTTTACGAAGGTAGAAAGTTGCATTGAAATGTAGGTTGCAAGGACAATTGAAAATCTTCTGAAAGATGGTTAAACTGTTTAATTTCAATTGAATTGGAGCGTATGTTGCTGTAATACCAAAAGAGCAATTTTCATATGAGGGGAGATGGAAACAAAAAGTTGACAGTAAGTAACTGTATATTTCTTATCAAACACATTGTCTTGAGTCTATTTCTTAGAAAAATAAAGAATACCTGGAACGAAATGCAATCCGAGAAGAAGAAGCCGTACCTAGTTAAGTATGCATGCCACTTACAACGCGTGGGAGCTCCCGCCGTTTGTCCCTCCCCGCGCTGCAGGAGCGCCTGCGCCTGGGCTTGTACGCAAAGTACCTGCTGCCTGCCCCTGCCGTGACCTGCGGCGCCCCTTCCGTGCGTGGTCGCTAATGGCCTGGCTTCAGGGAAGCGCGCGCTGGCGGTTTGTCGTCCTTCCGTCCTTGGCGCTCGCCCCCCGCCCGCCCGCCCGTTGCCGTCCTACACGATCGCTCAGCCCTGGCCCCCTTCGGAGTTTGTTCGTTACACCTTCACCCTAAAAACGCAGTGCACGCACCGTAGTATTCTTCGAACCTAATTCTAAACGAATAGTGTGTGTGAATAGTGTTGATGAAAATTGAAAATTATTGTGTTGAGTGAAATGTTGTCCGGTTGTCAGTTTTTTGAGGTCGAAGACTGAAAGAGTTTTGGGTCATATTTTATTTATGAATATTGTCTCCTTTGTTTCAAACTTTCGATTTTAGAGTTTTGTGTTTTATTGTAAGCTATTTTGATAAAATAATATGTATATGAATATGTATGTAGTTTCGATCACAACGATTAGCGGCGATCAAATTGGGTGTACTTATTTTCTTGTATTTCTATTTCATCAATCCTTCGTTCCAAAAAGCTTTGTGCGAATCCCAAAATGTATTACTAAAATAATGAGTTTTTACGTCCTCTGTTAATCTTTATCTTATCAGACCAATCCAACTGACGTTAGTCTATTGTTTAGACTTGTCACGAGCTTTGGGGCTTATAGGACTGCTTAAACACTCTATCGATCATGTCACATCATTCACCCTGTCCGGCGCTGTCTGCCATGCATCTGAGCCACTTTGTCCCACTCCGTTTCTCACTCACAGGGCTAATTCTCCCGTTCCGTCTTCCACGTGGCATCTGCGTCGCGGCTGGGCGTAGTGTGGGGGCGAGCCGTCCTTATGATGACTGTCGAGGCGTGGCGACTGCGTGGAGGACGACGGCGAGGGGCAGGGGTTGGGCTTATTTTTTTGCTGGGCGGCCGTAATTATTGCTGTTTAGGTCTCGTTACGGCGGGGGCAGCTCGCGACGACAGCCCGTCCCCGGCCTCAGCCCGCTTCCCCCTCCCCCGCTCGGCCCGGTCGGCCGGCCGCGCAATCACGCCGACCAGTAGCTAATGCGCCTTATCCGGTGGCCCAGCGCCCGCGCAAGCCTTCTCGGCGCGGCGAGCGGGCGTGCCCGGCCAGAGCACGAATTCTGAGTCCGAACCACACCAGCCGAAGCAGTACCCTAACAAACGGGCTACGGACTGCGCGCGATCTTTCATTCCTCTTACTTGCCCTATCCGCATTTCTACTTACACCCGCTTACACTCACATGCACTACACTACCACACACGTCGGGGGCTTAGAGCTTGTTCCCGCTAGAGCGGTGATCCACTTTAAGAAAATACCTGGTTGGGGAAACCGCTAGCGGACGGTAGGTCCATCTTAATTGGAGATCACCATCGCTTCCAGAGTATAAACCCACACTGAATTTACGGGACTAATAGTTGACGTGCTCAGTATCTTTCACAATGAACTAATCCTTCAACGAGTGCCCAGCGATGCAGGGGATAGCTGTAGAAGGGAGCTGGTCCCGTAAGGGAGGGCGGTGGCAAACAGGGCTGATGGGTGTGGAGTGAGCGACATGTTCATAGGGGTTGAGCGAACGGGAGACGGAGTGAGTGAGACTTTTCCCAGAGCACTCGCACAGGTGTGCGTATACCGACTGTATCTCGCGGACAACATTCCTAAGCCTCCTCAAAAAGACAGTCCGAATGCGTCCTGTTTCGTTTTCCTGATCAGTGATGATTGATTTCTCGGCCACATTTGCCGTGGTCTGCTTAGTATTCTATTTGGCGCTTATAATTTATCCCTTTCAGCCGGTTTTTCAAGACACATATACACGCTCTTTTAGAGCACTGCCATCATACTTTAAAGTTTGTTGAAACAAAACTTGAAACCACGTATCAGGAGCGTCTTCTTAACCTACACAATGCCCTACACCCTCATAACCTAACATTCACAATTCCGGAAGGTTCTGCCCTTTTTATGTCTCGTCGCCCCCCTTTCTAAGAACTCATTGTGGCGCCACCATCGGAGTTTTGTATCCGAGATCTGTTAATGTTTATATTGAACTTCAAGGATGACCGAAGGTTACGAAAGATTGAAAGAAGCTTTGAAATTCATTAATGACCATGGTCTTTCTGAAATCGACGGAATATAGGACGACTTAAGTACAGGTTACGAGAATATCCTGAAAGCGCTCGATACGACCTTGTAGAATGTTAGGCAATACGATTTGGACACAGTAGAATCCATTTAAAAAGTTTCCCAAAATACAAATTAAGAATCGGATATCTGAAAAAACTTTACTCTGCAGTAAGAGCATACGAATGGTGAATTTTCGTCATCTGATCGCAAGTGTAAAGTGAATTTACGCTTGATCATATCCTTAAAATGTATGGGTGTTTGAAAGTGTCCTAGGTTATCAATTTTCTTTGACGATTAATCATTTTTACAAAAGTTTTGCCCTAAATTTTGAAACATTTGATTGTAACAGAACAAAGGGCTTACGACTTCTTCGTAATTTGCATTGTTTTACATAGTCTAGGAGTACTCGTCTGTTTATTCCGTTCTTCGTGAATCAGGCATTTTTAAAGTGCAAATACTTTTATTCTGAAAGGCAACTGAGGACGTTTCAGAAAACCCAGGCTACGGTGCGGGGTTACCCTCCAAAACTTTAATAGACTGTGAACAAGAAACCCCTCTTGAAATGGGATCTCTAGGAGGTCGTATGAAAACGCCTCTCGTGACCATTTAAGGACATTACCCATTTTGAAGGGCCTAAAACGCATAGTTTTTTTTTTGTTGTAGTTTTGCTTCTGGTTTTGTGTTGGTTATTTAGTTAGTTTGCTTCTGTGATTCCAGCATGTCATGTGTTGCAACTGCTATCCTCTCGCCGCAAAACCACAATATGCGAACGTGTATTGTTTTTGTATTCAATTTGCTTGGAGAGGAACTGGGAAGGGGGTTATCCCCTCGGTTTCAGAAAAACTCTTGGGATATGTTTCGATTGTTCCATGTAAATTGTACAAAATTGTCCTCTTTCCTTAGCGTACAGGAAACGTCCAATAGAGAGAGAGGATGCTCTTAACATACTTTCCTCTTCAATAATAGTCCTTGAGAGGGGTTTCTAGCTTAAATTTGAGGAAACACTGAGAGGGGTTTCTAGCTTAAATTTGAGGAAACACGATTAAAACAAAATTATTATAGGTGTTTGGAATTTTGGGAATCCTATTGACTTAGATTGCTCAGGGCATTAATTAATGTCACTGTAATGCCTTTGACCGGGGAGTGGTAGGGTTCGAAACTTGACGGTGGTTGATTTTGGAGCTAGATAGCAAAGTCGAGGTCAGCCGCTGTCTGGAAGAGAATTCTAGCGGCCGACAGCTCCGATTTACACCAGGTGAATGTTGGAGTAGTACTCTAACAAACGCGCGCACAATCTTTTCTTCCTTGTCCTATCCTCATTCCTTACTTGCACACACACACACACACACACACACACACACACATTCACTACACTACCACACAGACGGGAGATCTGTCGCGAGCTTAGCGCTTGTCCAGGCTGGGATGGTTCCTTCCTGGTGGGGGGGAAACCATCTAGTCGAGCGTAAGTTGGCGCCGGATATCGCCAACCAGCACGGGAAGATATCCGCCAGCTCGCGGGATGGATATAACTCGATACTTTCGGGATTAACGAGCTAAGCCGTCGACACGCTCGAAAGCATCAATCGTTTGAGATCGTAGGGCCTTGAGAGCAGTTGGGCGGCGTCGCAAAAGAGCGTCTTTCGTGACGTCGTGGCGCGGCGCGGCACTTGGGAACGGCCGGTTCGGGGCGCCGTCTTTCGCTCGGCGCGAAACCCTACCCGCGCCTTGCGCCTGAGCAGACGGCGCCCAGCTACGCGCCGGCAATTGTTTAACGAGCGCATCGATTCGGAGGCCGGCGATCGCCCGGCGCCCCCGCAGCTGCGCGCGTGTCGGGTGGCAGGCTCTGGAAGCTGCCGGCTCCGCGGCCGACGCCTGCGCGCTCGGTTTCTGGGTGCGGGAAATGGTTCTTACTTCGCGATTGTCGTAGTGGTGACGCTGGTTTGAATTTCCCGCGCCTTTTCACTCGTTGAGTGCGGCTTTTTATACATATAGGTGTTGTGGTGTGATATCGTTGGCATTTTTAAAATAATTAAAGATGTCATTGCCAACAATATTTTTTTTAAATGCAATAGCAGCTTTCGGTGGCTTAGCCATCATCATCAGTTGTCTACTAGATGGAAGCCACAAAACGTACTACGAAAACGACTAGTCGTTTTGTGGCTTCCATCTAGCAGACAACTGATGATGATGGCTAAGCCATCGAAAGCTGCTATTGCATTAAAAAAAATATTGTTGGCAATGACATCTTTAATTATTTTTATACATAGTTATGTTGGAATATACTTCCTTTCTACATGTGTACGGAAGACGCCAGTTAAATTCGAGGCTGTGAAGAGGACATTTCTTTGACAAGACTTCCCATTGAGTATGAACGTTTGTACTGAGATGTGATTGATAATTCTTCATCGTTGCATCTTTTTCTTACACATGACTAACAAATCCTTATTGGAGGTAAATTTCTGTGGTATACTACTTAGAAAAAGACAGAATATAAAAATAACTGAACATTTCAAAATGAATGAGGGATAAAAGACGTAAAATATAATTCAGTCAAAACTTGACCGCTCCAAATTTATAAGTTGCTTCCATGTTAGTTCCAAGAATGGAACATGTCCTCAAACAATGTTTCTTATTACATTATTCTTGGGTGAAATATTTTAATCGTAAATGGAATTTCTGCGAACTTGCGAAAGTTAATCGGGATTTCACTAACACACTTACATTTTAATCTAACAAACAAAATCTATAAAATCTTGGAATTTACATAACGTCTTCTTCTATATCCTGGAAATATCTGCATTGAAAATTAATCCTATTCTTTTTTGCAAACTATCAGAAAACTGATTTGAAGATCAGAAATCTGGTACGTTGTCGTAATTTATATCATAGTAACACAATACTTTCGAATTCAAACCTGGTTCTGATTCGTAATAACAATGTATCTGACTATTAAATATTTACTTGCATCTAATATCCACCAATTTTTCCACAACTTAATGAAAATAATCAGTTATCTCGTTATTTCAAAGTATGTACATCATTCAGGTTATTATCCTTATCTCGGTATTTTAATATATACATTTTATTATCTGCTTGTCTTTGGAAATTACATTTTTAAAAGGATACAACACTGTAAAACGTAAACGGAGAACTTTTTTTTTTTTGTTTGTTTTTTTTTTTTTGTTATTCAGTAGAAACCTATTGAATTTAAAACCATATTTTAGGATTTCGAAACGTAAATGTCTTCTTCTCGTTCGTGGACTGAAGAAGGGAGGTGACTGTTGTGTTGGCACGTACTTTGACTCCGAAAATAACACACTGGTGTTCATGTGTGTTTGTTAACACGTGTGAAGGATGGGCGCTAGAGGGGGGGGAAAGGCGTAATGGGGAGGGCCGCGTTTTTACGCCCAATTACGGAGGCGGGGCCCCGCATTAGCGAAGCCAACTCGGCCGCTTCCCGCGCCCGAACCTCGAATATTCCGACGCAGCGGCCGTAATCACCCAATTACGCCCCGCCCCGTCTGCTGCTCGCGCGGTTTGGCGCCGAGACGGCGTCGCCGATGCTCCCCCCCCCCCCCCCCCCGCGAGCGCGAAGCGCCGCGTCGCCGTGTTCGTTGTTTGCCCAGACGAGCCCCCTGCAAGAGTTGGCCACTTAGCCGCCACACCGCCGCCCTCTTGGCCGACCCGTTTTCGCTCCTCGCCGTTCCCATCTCGATTTTTTTCCCCACCCACCGGCCTACATATCCACCAACACTCAGCTCATTGGCCTTTAACATTCCTACCCACTTCCGCTCGAAGGAATCGGCGCGTCCAACCATTCGCCTGGTCGCGTCTCCCCACGCCTTGCGACGCGCTATTTTGTCTCCACTTTATCTCCCTCTTTCTTTAAGTTCCCTGGTTCTGCCCGAGTTCCCTCAACATATGTCGCTTTGGAAACTCCCACCATTACCCCGCCTCTCGTCTTTTTATCACTGCGTATGTTGCTTCCCAGGATGCGCAAGAACTTTGCCCGCTGCCTCGCCGATTCACCCACCGCCCGCCCGCCGCCCGCCCGCCCGCCGCGCGGGCCCAGGCGCGCAAGAACCACTTAACGAGTGGGCGTGGGGCCGATATTCAATTAGGGCTGGCGTTTGTCGCCGTCTGCGGTTTCCGCGGTTTTGGGCGGGGGGGCGGGCGGGCGGGCCGGGGCGGGCCCGCGGCCCTCGGATTACAGGGCGCAGCCCTAATTTAATTCAATTGGCGGCTCTGCGCCGCCCGTCGCCCCGCGGCCTGGCCGCCTCCGCCGCCCCGTAACAGGTGCCGATTAAGTGATTTTACGTAAGCGTGTCCGTGCGCCGGGTGCCAAATTGGGCCCGGCCACGCCACGCTTCTTAGCGCGGGGATCGCACCGTCTGGCTGGAGGCCGCGGCGGCGGCGGCGGCGTCTGGCGCGTTTTTTGTCAAAGGCCCCCATGCCGCCTCGCCGGCCGCGCGCGCGAGCGAGGAACCTCTCGCAGCCTCCGGAGCTGAAACGGAGCCGCGGCGCGTCGTCCAAATGAGACGGCAATGGGCCGCCTAAACGCCGAGCGGTGGCCGTTTGAAGTCGGGCGCTGCCGCGGTGTCAACAGAGCTGCGCACACACGCGACCGCTCCGCTCCGCCCCGCCCCGCTCCGCTCCGGTGACGGGGACAGGACCTGGGCGGGGGCGCCGACGGTAGCGCTGCCGGAGACGAGGTGACGGAGCGGGCTGGGACAATGGCCGATGGCATCTTCTGGGTTGGAGTTGCTACTAGGTTATATCTAGGGGGCTGGTTTTAATAAAATATTTTTTTCTTTTTTTTTTCACTTTAGAACAATGCAGTTTAAAGAAGAACTTTAGTTTGTGCTATAACTAAACGAATTGACCCATTTTTATACGTCATTTTTTTTTTTTTTTACTTTTTGACGTAATTGTTACTGCGTTTTCGCAGATTTCATAGCTTTAAATATAATTTTAATGGTACTTGCTTCAAAAAATATTTACGAGGTGCAACAAATGTTCACCACAGAATTTCTGACTAGCCTTTTCGATTTCTTTTTCATATATTTTAATATCAGACTTTGTGAGTACTATGTAATCCAAGGTTCCTGTGACGCCTGTTGTCACCATTGTCACCATTCAGCTGATTTCTGGATAAAGGCAGAGATTTTCTTTTAAAGTACAAACCGAAAGTTTGCAGGCTGAGTTCACTTGAACAAAAGGATGAAGTCTCCATTACATGAGGAACATACCTAACAGCTTGAGTTGTTCATCTGAAGTGGTTTGATCAAGTTTTTACGTATTTTTTCTTGGTTTTGAGGGCTTTTTTAATCATTTTTGGCAATGTTTTCGGTTATCAAAAAATTTGCCCCTAGTTATGTGAAGAGAAAGTATGAAGAAATTATTTAATGTGAAGAGAAGGTACTAAAGATTATTCTTGGTAACAAAAATAATTCCCAGAGCAAAATCAATATCACTGAAATAGGAGAAATGATTTTGAGGATTTAGAATTGTTTTTATTATTCTTCATTAATGTAAGGTTCCCATGAAAAGAGTAACTTATAATCACCGATACTACGAAAACGTCTGCTTGCATTACCATATGTCATCCTCCAAAAATAATATGGCGGTTTATTTTTTTTATACATGTTGATTTTATCGAAGTATGATTTAATTTTAAATCCAGTGAAGCGTAATGTGGTCAACCTCGTGAGATTGAACAAGCGTACGAAAGTAAAATGAGAATGCCTTAAAAGGAAAGTAACATAGACGATTGTGAAGGGGGGCGAGGAGTGCGCTGGCTGTCAAGGAGACCTGGACATCGATGGCAAAGGAAGGAAGAAAGAAAAAAAAAGTAAGGAAGCACCGGGAGGTTTAGCATGCAGTTCACACTGTGGCTCGAGGCATTGTGTGTGTGCCTTCAGATCGACGCTGTTCAGAAATACCGTGACTCGACAAACGGAAAAAACAAAATTTGAGATTGCAGGGTAAAACGCTAAAGTGTTTTAATTTGTGTTTTTATCTTGGTGACATCTGCAAATATATCATTAATAACACTAATAATATTATTGTAACAATAATTATTCCAATAATAATAACAACAATCTTAGATCACTGGAAATACTGTAATAAGCCATGGTTGTTGCTTGCCGCGCCTCCTTTTTCTGGAAACATGTGTTGCACTGATTATTGGTTATATGGTCAGTTCAGGTCAGTAGACGAATTTCACCTGTGCTGAAAAAGCATCGCTGTAAACCCTTACGTCGCTCGATGAAATGCACCTGTCCACGAGTCATGTAGCTGTTAATGCCTCCAAGTATCAGTTTAGTGCGTGCAGTTTGTATAGATATTGTTTTCACGAGTTATTTCCATTGCTCTAATATCGCCACTAAAAATAATGTTGTAAGAATTGACAAAAATCGTGACGAAAAGTAGAAGAGAATATGTATTAGTCTGGATAAAGTCATCAAACGGATCAAAATTGACAGGCCATAAATATTGAATATCAATGAATCTGTTTTGTATACTATTATCATGCGATTAATTAAACTCACAATGGAATAAATTTCAAACATAGAATTATTCATGAACATATTTCTTAAAAATGAAGTTTTAACGTGTACTTTCCTTACAAATTTAGGTACATGTACATGTTGATACAATGCGAACATTATTCCTTTGTCAGAATGATAACAATAACAGAGAATAAAACAAGTTATCCAACGTTTGAAAAATAAGTTTTAATAATTTTTATGTGTTACTTACCGACCTCGCCCTTCAATTTAGTTCGACATCAGTGAGTTTTAAAATATCGCTCACATGACAAACCGGGAAGTAGCGGTTATTTTCTATACAATTCTGTTAAAATATTTCTTGTGTTAGTACTCTTTTATTTTCAATGATTTTCATTACAAAAAGTTTGTCAAACTTGATTTTGTTCGTGAAACACGATATTATATTAGAATTACTAATACTTAATTCTACATGTTTTGTTGTTACGTAAGTATTTTGAATCAAAATGGTATTTTCGCCATTAAATAATAATGTTTACATACCTGCTCTATTCGAAACGTTTGAGTGTGATCAATGTGCATGTGGAAGGTATGCAAGTGAAAATACATTGTAGGTGTAACTACTTTTCATAGAAGCAAAGCTTAACATTTCTTAACGGCTCAGAATGACAGTGCACTTATTTTAGGATTCTTTCACGAGCGTAAATCTAGGACGTGGAATCCTGGGTGTTATTTTCTTTCAGAAGCTCTACTACCTGTAGTGGATTTAAATTGTTTTATAATTAAATATTGTATTTTTTAAAGATAACATTTATTATAAGCAATAAACCATTTTGGCTCGGTTGAAAAATTGTCGTTTTCAAATTTTGTTCTTCCCGGAAATAGATTGTGCATTACTGCACCAAAGAAAAATATTGTAATCTTATAAAAATTACTATGTGGGAAGAACTAGGAAGAGGAACATCAGGATGTTGAGTCACAAGTTTCGCGTGACCTCGGAAGAGCTGACATTGCCAGTATCCTTGCGTAGACTACCATCCGGTTGATGAGCAACAATATGAATCTCTTGGAAGATTCAGAGAATTCGGTGCTGCAAATTCTCTTGGAAATTGTTTCGAAAATGTGTTATTTCCTGGGAAGTTGTACTTCCATGTTTCATTTTCTTTGCAAGCGTGCTCGCGTGTACCGTCTTTCTGACATTTGCATCGGCTGTGTTGGAGGCTTGCGAGTAGCAATGTAATCGCAGAGAGTTCGCTGTTTCACGTAACTGGTGCCTCTTCCTTAGTTTTTAACAAGATATTGTTTACAAATTGTGAAATAATAAATCGCTACAAACTTATAATATGCAATACAAAGATTTTTTGACGGAGATCTTGGTAGAGAAGGGAACGGAGTCATAGCTCAATGACTAATGCAGTTCACCACTAGGACGCGGATTCGGTTCCCGGTTAACTCTTGTGGAATTTGTGCACAATGCGAGCTCTTGGCAGGTTTTCTCGATGCACTGCTGTTTCTCGTGCCTCCCGATCATACCATTGCTTCATTATTCATCTCATCATCACTATCGCTATTATCTGTTCAGATCACTCGCAGTTCACAGTGACCTTAGTAGTTCAAGAGCCCCCGTCTTCAAATAAATAAATGAATAAACAGTGAAACAAATTATATATATATATATATATATATATATATATATATATATATATATATATATAGGCAATTATTTATGCAGGTTAATGATTAGCTACATTTGTTCCCCTGTAAGCAGAGTTGAGTTTTATTCCTTTTTATGAACCATCATTTACAAAGACTATTTAACATAAACAAATTGCTTTTACCTGTAAACAGAGAAACGACAATTAAAGCTAACTAACCGCTTCTCTGTTTACACCACTTACTTTAATTACAACGTATCTTTCTTATAAATTCCTTCAAGTTATACTCATGCGTATTTAAATATCTTTCAACAATCGTACCACTCATTCCCTCTAGCGGTCCTTAGTCTCAACCACGCGCAACCACTCTTAACCACGCGCCAAAGGTGGGAAGCACGATATGTTCAGAATAAAGAAAATATATTTTCTTTACATATATAAAGATATATACATATATGTATGCATATGTATGTGTGTGTATGTATGTATGGATGTGTATAAATAAATTGGAGTCGGAGAGTGCGTACGGAGGAAAGTGTGAGAGAATTGTGGGATCGCTGCCTGCCCTGATCCAATAAAGCTGTCGAGTGGTGCAGCCGCGCGCGTCCCTACAGCAGCGGTGGGAGTAGCCGGGGCTTGGGCCCCAGCTCCAGCGCCGAAAAAGCGCAGGCGCCGAGCGGCCTAGGCCAATTTCCTCGGCCGGCAGGGCGCGGGGCAGGGCGTGGCGTGGCGTGGCGGGGCGGGG
>BOPP01000401.1:266251-279481 GCA_017312745.1 Gryllus bimaculatus
GTCGTGTCGCGGAGGCTGGCGGGCCGCGCGTCTTTCTCGGGCCGGCGCGTGACGCGGCGCGCCGAGCGAGGCGGAGGCGCACGGCGCGAGCCACCACGCGGGCGGTGCTGGCCGGTGGACCGTTCTCGCCTTTTGTGCGCGGCACAATGCGCTGCCGCGCCGCGCGACCGGCGCCGCGACGACTTCCGGCCGCCCGAGCCGTGCCCGCGACCCGCCCCGCCCCGCCCGCCAGCTGCTGCGCCTGAGCGGAAGATCGATTGTGCACGCGGCGCCGCGGGGGCTCGCGTGCGCGCCGATCGGCCGCGCGATCGACTTATGCAGCGTCTCACGTCGATGCGGGCCGCTTTGACCCGGAGGTCCTGCGCTTGCACTCCCGACGGTGGCAGGGTTTTCCTAGGTAGATACCCTAACGCACAGACCACGGACAGCGCGCGATTCTTCCTTCCTCTTCCTGTTCCTCTTCCTCTTCTTCTTACTCTTCCTCCTCCTCTTCTTACTCCTCCTCCTCCTCCTCCTCTTTTTCTTTCTCTTCCTCTTCCTCTTTTTCTTCCTCTTCCTCTTCCTCTTTTTCTTCCTCTTCCTCTTCCTCTTCCTCCTCCTCCTCCTCTTCTTACTCTTCCTCCTCCTCTTCGTCTTCATCTTCCTTGTCCTATCATCCCTTACTTACACTCGCGTGCACTACACCAGCACGCATTTCACGAGCTTCATGCTTGTCCCGGCTGGGCGGGGACCCGCCTATGAGAGATACCTCAGTGGGGAAAACCTCTTAAACTGACGGGTAGATCGGCGCCGGATATCGACATCCAGCGTGAGAAGATTATCGGCCGCTCTCGACGAAAAATCGTGCACTGTACTTACACGACTATTGACCATAGCATTTGACGTCCCTGGAAACCCCAACAAACGCGCATAGGGGTCAACACGCGTACGAAACGCTATTCTTCTGGGATGCTTGGCGCTACCAACAGGCGCAACGTTATCTCGGGAATAAATTGCGTTTATTGGTTTACTGCATCATTGGTAAATTAATGAAAGTAACTCAGCATCTTCGAAATTGTTTACATTATATTACTGCTAAAAAACTGTTTCTTTCAAATTCCGCATCAATATGATGTTGAAGGAGCTTTTAAATAAAAGTGTCTTGCTGTAGGATCGCGAGAAATATAATTTTGTAAAGTTACAATAAAATAATTCATAGGACGCCGCACAGCCACTCTCAAAAATGTGTTAGCGCAAAATGTGATTGACTCCACGTGATAGTAGTACTGGTTGATATCTGCTTCAATTGAATGACGTGGTTTCTCAAATCCCGAAAAAATTACAGAAACCCTTTGATTTTAGCTTTTTCCGGTAAACGTATGCACCGTTGAAGGACTGTGTTCTGGACCGTTTGGATGTGTACTAGGCGGCACTTCTCAGATTATATTGAGATTTAATGCCTTGTTCCAATTGGTTGGGGGGTGATAGTAGTGCCTGGCTTCTTTGATATGTTCGTGCGTCGACACCGGAGTTCGTTCTCATCTGTGTCCCTATATTAGGAACGTAGGGTTGCGGTCACCGACGACGCTGTGTGCGCCCTCAGCCCCACGGACCGGTAAGTGCCGGTCATTCCGTCGGGGTGCGTGGGAACGGCGGCGTCGCGAGGAGCCGTTTCGGGGCCACGTAGACAAACCGCGCGCGTCTCCGCGGCCGCGCGCTGTCAGGTGCGTCGATTGATCGAGGCCAGTGGGGCGTCGCGGCCACCCTCGAGAGCACAATGCGCCCGGCCGACCTCCGGAAGGCCGCCCCGCCCCCGAGCCCCGCTAAACAGAGCGCTTACACGGCCCCCGTTGCCTTGTTCCCATGCGTCTTGGCCGTCCGCGAGGACCGCAGACATCTGTCAGGCCGTAATTTCAAACTCACATACGAGATTTCTTTTTTTCAATCCCTCTCTCACGGGCGCCGCCCCGCATCGGCCGGCCGTTTTTAAAAATTCATCATCGTGCCTTACTCTGCAATCTGGCGCGGCCCAACCCGGTGCTTAGCCGCGCCGAGCCTCTCTAATCAAATCATTTCGAGCGTGCGGTCACCGCGTAATTAATACTCGTAATGCGGTTTGTCAAATTACCGCGACGTTACCGAGAGATATCATTGCCGCGTCGTCAGGCGGGCGGGTGGAGCCGGAGGGGGGCGGGGCTGCTAAGTGAAAACATGTCCGGGCGACGCCGGCCGCGTTTTTCTGGTCGCGCGGTTGGGTGAGGGGTAATGACGGGTGGCGCGTCCCCGGCTGTTATTTGGGCTGCGCCCCGCCGCGCCCCGCGCCGCTGTCCTTCGGTCTACCTTGATGATGAGTCGCGGTGTGAGGGGCCTGTGCAGGCTGGCAAAGGTACTGTTTTTTAGAAGCCGTTTGTTTGATCAAATGTGAATAAACTGGACAGGTTGCTTCGGCGTTTAGCATTGGAAATACGGTGCAGGATTCGTTGCCTCGTTGATAGTTCACCTGTCTCCAATGAATCTTTATACATTTCGTGTGCATTGTTCGAAGTTCTCTATGTTGCGCAACCTAGTAATTTTTCATTATCCGCAATACAACCATTTTCCTATAATGTAAAAAAAATATGTTCACCTAGATAGATTTTGCTTCTTCACAAAAATGTTGGATTTCTAAGAAGAGAGACATTTAAGAGACATTTTTTTTTACATGTAGTTTCATAGTCAGTCGGTTTGCAATTAAATGAATATAATTCTACTGCTTCCTTAAATTATTTCAATTCATATATACGAAATCTTGGTAAACGATCTAGTGTTTAACACCAGAAACATTTTGAGTATTGAACCTCGGATTCCTTTACATTAAAACACACCTTGTTATCCACATTTAAACCACAACCTCAGAATCCTCCACCATACAATATTTTCAGTTTATGCAATAAAAACATGATCCAATCCCCCAGAGGATATTAATAATTAATAATCATAATATTACAATAATATAATAATATAATAAAGCTTATAAATTATTAAATTTTTTAATAATAAAGCCGACCCCATGTCGCAGAAGATTGCGGCAGCCGTCGTCTGCATCGAGGAGGCTGCAGGTTGGAGTCCAACGTAAACAATGGTCGTAGTTGTGATTGTCCCTTCACCCCTCACAATCATTCTATCATCTCATAATTCACACTTCAAGGCGTTGCAACCTAGTCGTACTGAGGGATGCAGTTGAAAAGCTGATTCCCTTACACACGAAAAATTACACACGTTAATCGTGTAGCATGGTCAGAAATGGCTAATATGCATATAATAATAATAATAATAATAGTAATAATAATAATTAAAGAAAAAAGAAAAGTATAAAGCGCAGTTTTCCTGGTGGTTTGCCGTGCGGGGTCGCGCGCGTCCGGAAGCCCGAGAACGTCAGTCGGCGACGGCAAGCAACGAAGAGGAGCGAGCGAGCGTCGGAGCGCGCACGGGGAGGGCGGGAAGGAAGAGGCGAGGTCAGGGGTCAGCCGCGCATGGAAACGCGCTGCACGCACGCCCTCCTCCCTTCCCGCGCTCCGCGTTACCGGGGTAATGACCGCCGCCACGACCGCGCGCCATCTGCGAAGGGAACGGGCGCGTGGGCGCGGGGCGGCGGTGGCGGTTCGGGCGAGTCGGGGGCGGACGGAATGGTGCGTGATTGCGGCGCGACGAAGGCGCTCTGCCGGAGGATTGCCGGTCTAACGGATGCTTTATGTAACGATTTCGTGCGAAGCTACTGCGTTGGTACAAGTACACATGGCACGGGATGGGCTGGATGGATGTCAGTCAGGTCTGGGGAAGAATTATAGCGGTCCGGCTACTCTGAGCGGCTTACTCTGTGCGGTGATTTTCTGTATGTTCTCCGATCAACACCACGGCCATGTCGGAGCAAACAAACGGGCGAGCCTGATTTTTTACCTTGCCATTCTTTTGTTCTATCCTCACCCCTCGTACACATAACACACTATCCGCCCTTCACTTATCGTACCAGACATGCTGGGGCTTACAGTTTGTCTTGACTGGGGTGTGACTGTGCTGGTGAGATATTCTGCTACGAAAAATCCGCAATTCGATATATAGGTCGGTGCTGATATCGATCCGCGTCGAGAAGATTATAAGCAATCTCTAGATAAAACGCGCATGTACGTAAGGGACTAATGACTGAACAATTAAGCGCAGTATACAACCAAACTCAATGGTGTCAGTTGCGAGTAAAGAGAATACATATTCTAGGCATTTGATACCTGTCTGAACAAAATGCTTTGGCTTTTTTTTTATTTCGTGTTGTTTTTTTCGTCCGAAATATTACGTCCTTCCATTTTGTCTTTTCACAGAAAATATGATTTAATATTACGGTGCCAGATTTTTAAACCTTTCATTCATTAACAACTAGCAGTATGTTTTCCGTTTCTTTGTAAGTGAAGTAACATGTTACGCGGACTTGTGTTTTTTCTTTTGTTTGCGGCATTTTGCACAGGTAATCTAAATTTTGAATTTGGTGAAGTACAAATTGGTTAAAGGTATGGGGCATTTTTTTAAGATATACGGAGTTTTGAATGCCTGCGTCCTTAACTGCAGTTTACTAATTTTAGTACTGTAATGCACATTGAACTCAATCATGCAGTTCATTAATACTGGAGAGCATTTCGTTCTTGACGGCGAGACAAACTCTTCTCGGTGCTCATGTAGAGGCATTGAACGACACGGAACGCCTGGGTTCGTCGCTTTAACGTCGCTTCGTCGAGATCTCGGCGGGCTGGGCTACTGAGTTCACTTCAGCTCTAATTCGCGAGGTCGACGCGCCGCCACTGCACCGCCAATGACTGCCGCGCACTCCACCGCGTCCACACCAACGCGCCTCGGACAAAAGGCGCACCTGCACGCCGCGCCGCCGCCGCGCCGCGCGCCGCACGCACACCACCACCCACACCACCACACCACCAGCACACCACACACGCACACACCACCACTACCACAACACGCACACACCACAGCTTATCGCGCCGTCTTGCCTCTCCGCACTGCCTTCACCACACCGGCGCGCGTCTTGCGCGAGACTTTATTGCGATTTAATCCAACTCTGCCCGTGGAGGTGTTCACCTATTGGATGGTTCCTCAATGGGAAGTTGAACGTCACATGTGAGGCCACGATTGGATGAAACCGTCAAGCAGCGATACCTGCCAGAGCCGAGTTGAAATATTCGCAGTAATAGCTTCGTTAGGGCGCAGGCCAGCGCAAATGAGCAACGGCGTCGGAATGAACCGTTTCGCCCGCGTCAGCCGGCGGGCGGGGGCGGCCGGCCCGCCAGCGCGGTATCGGGCTCTGCGGCCGACGCGGAACTGTGTGGGCGCCGGGTGTCGTGCGGAAGCACATCGGTCGCGCAGCCAATGTTGCACGACCACCGTGGTTGTCCATTACACTCCGTTAACAGAATTTGTTCGTGGTAGCAAATCTTTGGTAGTAATCGGTCAAGTTTTGCGGATGTACTAATTCAAGTGGATTTTTTTTTTTCGGCGCCTCGAGAGATAAATAATCAACGTGTGTTCTTTATAATCGACATGCTTGCATAGATCATTAACTCTTCGAGGATATAAACACTCGACTTTGATCTGTATTCAATACTTCTATAGTTAAAATTAATCTATTCATGAACATAATGCTAGTTATTATGGATCACCATCATCGAGTTTTTAGGCCCTTTTCTTTCGATTATTCTGCCACTCTCTTTGCGAACATATCGCTTTCGTATGTTTGTTTTTGGCTTTGAACTAGATCGAACCCTTACAAAAAATCTTCATGTGCATATGGTCATACATAATTTGTCATTAAACCAACGCAATCACTGACCTAAATTGGCTTTTTCCATACCGTTCTTTCATCTTATATATGCGGAATTTCTCTTCACGTTTCCTTCTAGCCTGCTCTTTCGCTATCACGTAATCGAAATATAATTCAGTAGAACGTCGATAATCCTGTTAATTAGAACTGAAAACACCTACTGTTTTATTAAGTAGACCAAATTTTGTAAGTGAATCAATAAAAGGGCCGGGTAGTGGCTTAATTAAAAAGAATTCTGACAAACGTTTATAATTCATTATGATGGTGACATGTGTAGCTATGAGGTAAAAACAATGTTGTACTTTGTTGTTTTTATTTCACACCACAATGATACTGGACCTCAAAAAAATGCACTAAGCTTAAAAATGTATGCAAACGATTCTCTTCATGCGATATTTTTCTCTCTCCAGTAATCGAATCAGATAATTGGCGTTCCGTATTTGACGCCGTATTGTTTGACGCTGTACCGTATTTACGTCTAGACTTTCTCCATTTCGGGCTAGCAGAGTTCGTTTCTTCAGTTAAAATATAATTCATCACCATTAGAGTCGTTCAGCTGCTTGCGTCGAGTTGCCCCTGGTTTTAACTCGCCTCATAATCGCATATCTTCTGTCTGCTTCTTGGTTCCCGTGTCGCTTGGCGAGCGCTGCCGTTCGAGGGCTTCAGCCCCCCCCTCTTCACCAGGCGCTGCGCTCTCGCGCATCCCGACGCCGTGCACCGGCGGGCGGGAGCCCGGTGTTCGGATTGGTCAGCACGTGTACCTGTCGGCATGATTTACAAGGCGGCAACACCCATTTGTAACCGCCGCCGCCGCCCTCGACTCTTTCGCCTGCTTGTTATTAATTTGCGTCACTGGGCGGCTGCGGCCCGCTTCCCTGACGGCCGTCTGCCGCCCGTACGCCGTTGCTGTTGCTCGTGGCAGGCCTAATCAAGCCCTGTCGAGCCGCGCGGCGTCGCCAGTGTTTCCGCGCATACACTCCCTACCACGAACACCACACCACCACACACAGCCGCCGCGCGCACACACCACACACCAACCACCACAACACACGTCCCACCTTGGCGCCGGGTCGCCACGGCTGACACTGGGCGCAACCACCACCAACGCACCACACGCACCACCGCGCTCGCGCCGCGCCGGCGCCGCCGCGCCTCGCAACATACACTACCACAACACCAGCACCAGCCCCATGGTCACTACCGCCACCGCCATCCCCACTGACACTGCCGCCGCCGCCACCACCACTACCACCACGACCACGACCACCGCCACCGCCACCTGCACCAGCACCAGCACCGCCACCAGCACCAGCACCGCCACCAGCACCACTACCTCTACCAACATCACCACCACCATCATCGCCACCGTCAACGCCGCCCGCACCGGCGCCGCGTTCTCCTCTTCCGATCCCTCCGCGAGGGCGGGCTGTGGGGCGGGCGGACGCCGCGCCGCGCGCGAAGGCATCGTATTTCGTGACGAGGGAGGCAGCGCACGCAGAACAGTATACATGTCGCCGCGGTAAGTGGCTCGTTAGGAGAAACGCGAACACGCGTCAGCGAGAACAAATCTCCCGAGTTGACGTGCTAATGTGGATGTCTTTTATTCCGGTGCCCGCCTGTCACCTTGCCAGAGATTGCAGCTTGAGTAAAGATATCTGCGGGATACAATTATGCTCTTGGGTATGCGGATACTCCGAACCACAATCATTTTGGTGACGATCGTGGTTTTAAAAATAAATGTATCTCTTTCTTCCTTGCGACGATGAGAAGAAAAAGTAAACTTTAAACAGCAGAAAATGTTTCGCATTTTAGTATGTTAACGCTATTGTTTATGTATGTTTTTAGTATGTTACGCTAATGCACTAGGAGTTACCGGGGTAAGATCGATTTTCTTTGCACGAAATACTACCAAAATGTGCGAAAACAATGCAAAACAATCACTTTCGAAGTATCATAATGTTGATTGTGTGAATCTGATGCAATTGCCCGGATAAGTCGTTGGTATTGCTTCAAGAACTAATTAGAGATATTATATGTGGCTAATGGATTTATAAAAAATTATTAAATGTAATAATATTAATAATAATAATAATAATAATAATAATAATAATAATAATAATAATAATGGCGATATTTTTTACATATCTATGAAATTTGAATATCCATTTCGACTTGAATTTATTTGCATTGGATTTTGTGTCATTACACTTCCTAAGGACTACAACTATTTTCCCCGTACACATTATTTTGTTAAATATTTATATTTCAGTACAATATTTGTCTAATGCATTAATTAATCTTTCTTAAACGTTTGCGTAGTAGTTGAAACGTCCACAACGTGTACATTGAAGTCCTGAAGTCTTGTGTGAGGAGTACGTATATATATTGTGATAATTGCTCAGCAAAACCTACTCCCGTCAACGTCCGCGTGGAAAAGCGAGCAGCAGCCCGGGCCAGCCCCGGGGCCGGGTGCGGCGACGGGAGCGCCTCGGCGGGCACGCACCGGGGCTCGAACACGCGGCCCTCTATGCGCGAGCGGCGGCGCTCCCAACGGCGTGTCTGCGCGTGGGGCGGCGCGGCGCGGCAGAAAGGATTTGCATTGTAAAGCGCCGCCTCCTCCTCTGTCAACACACTCGGGGGGGGGGGGAGCAGACAAGGCGCGCGCTCGCCACGCGGCCACAGGCCCCCGAAAAGATTCGCGCGCGGTGTCGGTTGCGGGGCTCGCGCCCAAATGGCGGACGTGTGATGCAGGCGGATTTGTGCTAGTTTTGGTTTGGGGGTCATTTTTTTGCGAAGATAAATTTGTCAAAAATTATTATAAAATATGTTTATTCATATTGTCATATTTATCGGTCACGTCCTTGAAGAGACTGATAATGTTTTTATATGAAAACTAATCTAGTGTTTCTCCCTTTTTCTTAGTAATTTGAAAGACAATATATTATTGTTAAAAAGGGGGGGCATTGAACTGCAGCAGAAATTGCGACCTGCATATCCTTGTATAGGTCGGAGTGACTTCAAAGTATGATAAGCGAACGCAAGCTAAGCGGTTGTCACCAGCGCATTTGCAATTAGTAAGCACGGCGGGTGTTAGGAGCAGTGACCGACCTTTCATTGTATTTGTGGCTACCCAGTTTCCTGCAGCTCCAAGACGGTCTAGGCGAAGCCAAGCGTTGCGAGTGGCATATGACTGTGCGAATGATTCTTTCGTAAATCTGGAATAGTAAGCATGTTATGGGCTGAGTGTAATGTCATGGTGACGAGCAGAAGGCAACGCTGACCGAACGCAGGCCGTTTTGAGACGGTCCGGTGCGTCCATGCGTCTCAGGCTGTTCCTGACTTCCACTGCCCTCCCCCCTCCCCTCCCGCCGTGTTGCCGATACGGTAATCAGGGGCCTTTCACAATTCAGAAACCTTTGGCGCTGCAAATGACTAAGCTTTTTAAGGTAGTATGCCCCACATATGCATTCTTTTGCAAACTGTCAACGAAGATAGTTTCAGATACCACGGTTTTTTGCGAGGTGCATTCAAAGTATGCGGGATGAATATCGTGGCTTGTAAGAGACATGTCTCTATATCAAGAGGGATTCGTTTTTCGAAGAAATGAAAAGGGAATTTTCATTGAAATAGCATTATTCTATTCCCCCCACAAGGAAATACATCAAAACTCACGACGCAGGAAAAATAAGTTAAATAACTAGCTACCATACGTGTTATGCCTCTAGGACATGCGACGTCTGCGCTGCCATGATTGCAGAAGTCTTTTTATACAAAATTAATTATGCGCATCAAATGCAACATTGCTTGAATATTTTGGGGTGGAGTAGAGACGTGGACTGTTTTAAATCTGCATCATCGAGTATTTAAAATATTATTGTTTGATAGATACAAGTTTGTTCTTTTTTTATTATTTCTGTTCTTTTGAATCATCCATTAGTCCACTCTTAATTTTTCTGTTGTTTCACCAAATATTTGAAAATGTATCTTTGAACGATCTGTGCTTTCAAAGAAAATGAAGGAGATTTTAATTTCTCACATTTTTTTGTTCTGAACATGTATTATTATACATACATACAGGTACATCTGAACTATTTAAAATGTTATGTCCCTGAAACGTATGACATACACCACTACCACCGCCACCACCGCCACCACCACTACCACCGCCACCACCACTACCACCGCCACCACCACTACCACCGCCACCACCACTACCACCGGGAACACCATTACCACCACTACCACTACCTCCACTACCACTACCACCATCGCCGTCACCGCCGCTGCCATCACCCCCGTCTCCATCTCCGTCTTTGTCTCCGTCTCCGCCGCCGGCCCCGCCGCCGCATGCGGTTCCGGCCGCCGTCGTTCCGGTTCGGCGCGCGCGTCCTCCAACTCTCCTCCCCCCTCCTCCACCTCCCTCACTCGCGCAAATATTTATTCCTAGAAAACCACGCGGGATTTCTGGAGACCACCGTCAATACGCGCGTTATGCGGCTGGGCGCTGTGGCCGCGGGCGTTGTGCGCCTCCCCGGGCCACGCCCACCGCCTGCCGCTGGCTGCGCGCCCTCGCCGCGCCGGCGTGACGGTGCGCTTGCAGTTTTCTTTCAACCGCTCGCTTCGCTCCGGCATTCCTGCTCCACAGGTTCTACTTCAATTTGCGACAATGTAAACGGACGTTTCCGAGGTGCCTTGACTTTCCTGGCGACACCGCCTGCGGGTCACGGGCGAGCCAAGGTGACATTCTCCGTCAATGTGCTGAGGTTAGCTCAGAGGCAATGTCGCCGCCGCCTCTGCTGCGACTCTGACCGGGAGGGAGATCCTAAGGTTTCGAGTCTAGACGGTTGCGGATTTTCAGCACCTGCTGTCTATTTACGTCGCATTCAGCCACTTTCTGAAGTAGAATTCTAGCGGCCGGCTGACCTGAACTGTATTTGTCATGGTTTTCTCCGATCAGTAGCAGAAAAATGCCCGGCCAGTGCTGTAAAAAACAGGTCACGGGGAGGAGGCGAAATGGCTGTGGGCGATCTTTCCTTCCTCTTCCTTATCGTATCCTCTCTCCCTTTCCTTTTACACACCCGTGGACTACGCAGCCACACGTGTCGAGAAACCTTCGAAGTCGAAGGCTTAGAGCGTGTCCCGGCGGGAGAGATACTTGGAAAGGGAAATCCCTGCAAACCAAAGTGTAGGTCAGTATCGGATTTCTCCAAGCGGGGAAGGAATCTCCTTCACCTCGCGGGATAAGATATTCATTTGACGGCCGACCATAACAGTTGACGATAGCAGATCGACGATCATAGCAGTTCACGTACCAGGAAACAAGGAATCAATCCTTATTCCGCTCCTCCTATTCTTGAATTTCAAGATATCTACCCCTGATGTAAATTAGCTGTCGCCGTGTCATCCAATCGGGAGGTTGAACGTCACCATAGTGACGTCACTAGTGATGTGCAAGTTCCCGATTGCCTGACACCGTAACAGCTGGCGATCTGCCAAGTGCAGCTCTAAATAAATCGAAGTATAGCCTGCGAATGCATCGCACGCCCCTGAACTTTCCACTCGCTGAGTGTCTCTGCGCGTTGGTCACCGCTGCGCTGTGTGCCGTATGCGCCGCGCCTCGCCTCGCCTCGCCTCGCCTCACCTCACCCCGTCCCGTCTCGTGTTTGCCGTGTGCGTCCCCGCCCCCCGTCACTCGGCGAGGGCGGGGCGGGAGGAGACCGCCCGAGCTTCGTTTTCAGTTTCATCCTCTGTGCAATGAGATGTGTCATGGCGGGTGCCTTTTGTGAGACGGAACACCTGTTTTTAAATCCCATACGTTATTTGTTACAACGTGTGTTTTGCGCTCCTCCGAATGTAAAGAGACAGCATTATATGCGCCGGGCTACACCACCTGTTGAGGCGGTGGCGGTTGAGCGAGGATTTTGTTTGTAGGTGGGCGGAACGTCTTTGTGGGCGCCTGACTGCCGCCCACCGTCCACCGCCGACCGCCCACCGCCCGCCCGCGCACCCGCCCGCCCGCGCACCCGCCCGCGCCGCGCCACGCCGTGCAAATGAACTGAGAAGAGCTCCCCGTGACTTGCTCGATTCGCCCCGCACCCGCATTCATGAACGCCGACGGCCGACCTCTTATCCTTTCTCCTTCACCTACGCGGCAGTTCCGTTTGCGACGCGAGGCCTGGGCTTGTTTTGATTTCGCAGGAGGAAGTGATTCGCGGGCGTACGAGTTTTTGATTGCTCTCTCGGATGCGTCCTGGTGTCGTTTTGGGATGCGAGGTCGACGATGCGGGATGGTCTCTATCATTGCTGCGGCGGGCATTATTTATTGAGAGTAACGTTGAGAGTAATTAAAGAGTAATGGTAAGAAGCATTAACTCGAGCGACATTATCCTACGAGAAATAGAAGTTGGTACGTGTGGATCTAGCAAATCATGGACTTAATTTATCATATTGCCTATTTTCGCCAAAGAAATGGTTGATACGTTACAAGTGTTTCTTATAATAAAATTTGGGACACAACGTTCATAAATAAATCGTTCTCGTGCAGCTATTTTTTAACTCTACTGTCTTTTACAGACTACAAGTACACAATTTTACTATAGCAGATTTCAAACTATTGTAATATGGAGGATGTAATTAACTTTTTAAATGAATAGATCTTCTATAAGATAAAAAAAATGTTTAAAAACTAAATTCTACGAAGTATTTGCCCTCATACCTCAGAAAAAAAGCGAGAAATGTCGAAAGATTTAAATAGTTCGTAATAGACTAGCATTTCCACACTCGTCCTCGTTATTTGACTATAAAACAGTTGTAAAATATATGCCGATAACAATTGGATTCAAAGTCTGAATAAATGCGAAGTGATTTTTCATAAAAGAATATTACGGTTTTAATCTGAGAAAAGAACTTAATACGAGTATATGAACAAAACAATCAATCTTCTTTTTCATGGTGCAATGGAATTTAAAGTGCATCCAAACGTATTTCGTTTGGTACCACAGCGTCTTTAGTATAAGAAGTGTTGTGTAACGCAGTAGTTTATTAATCGTAGTGTAACATAGTAGTATATCCTGCCTAGCAACATAAGCTGTTGAGGAACTTAAAGTAAATAAACAGAATACTTCGAGAGGTCGAAGTGAGTGGCCCTGCTTCTCAGATCCACGATAGTGGTCTTAGAAAAGCTGTGCATAATTTTCTGAATATTTCTACCGGTATAAGTACTTGATATACTAGAACCAAAACAATAAGTTTGTTGTTGTTAGTAAATAAATTATTTTCTTAAGAAGAGTTGGATGATGGCTCGTTGGCCCATGCTTGGCGTTGCTGGCGATTGCGATGCTACAGTTGTAAATGACGCAGAACCAGCACAGCTCAGCAAGCGGCTGGTCGCACGG
>BOPP01000401.1:280190-292766 GCA_017312745.1 Gryllus bimaculatus
GGGGCGGTGGGAATTTATTTCTCTTCGCACGCCTTCTGGGATAATTTGCCATCGCCGTACCTTTCTGTGGAATCTTAAATAGTTTTGGGAGGTTTTTTTTTTTTTAAATGTCAAGATTTTTTTTTTAGTATCGATGTAAGAACGAAAAACTTCGAGGTCAGATTCCTAGTAATTTCAAACAATTTTCTCTCTCTGCGTGGTCGACGCACAGCCTGTGTGATGCGTGAGCGATCCGCCTGAAAGTGGTACGTTTCTTTGAAATGTGTGTTCCATCGTAGTTGCCAGCAGCCAGATTTATCGACATAAACACTCAAATTTTATGAAATACGTATTATTAATATGTTATACTATTATTATTTCGTATTAAGTATTTTATACTATTTTCCATGAATAGAGTTGGTTAAAAGGGGAAAAATCGATATATTCCAGGAATAAAATTTAGAAACTGTTTAAAACCTTAAATAAGCAGGAATAATTAGCGTGCGTAGTTGAGTTAGCAAGTTAACATATTACGAGTCTTACATTTCTTACATATATTACATATCTTATTTTCTAATAAGCAGTAAACAAGGAACTCAGACTATATTAATGTAATATGCAGATTACATTTCCTTTTAATTTAATGTAAAAAACAAATAAACACTGTGTGTGATGTACAATGTGAAGAAGTACAATCTCTGCACGTTTTCTAAAGCTCTGAAATCTCTACCTCAACTCATATACATATCAAGTTGAATTATGCATACGAGAGGTAGCAATGAGCGTTTTTGGCAAGAATCAATAAGAAAATATTCACTCCCGTGCAGTAAAATTTATTTGCGAAGTCAAATCGGCTACAGATATCAACTGTTATCTATTATCCCCTTGTTAAAGAACCGACTTACTATCGCAAGAATATAGAGAACGATTACTTGAATATCTACAGTCCCTAGAAAGTTCAAGAAAAAATTCACAGATAGTGAGGCCATATGTATGTCCTGGACAAAAGGAAAGGTCCATCGCAGCTGTTGCTCTAGGATAAAAAAACTGGACGAACCATTCAGCAGAAGAGTCATTGGCGCAGAAGTTGAGGTACAAGACTTGTTAAATGCATGCATCTTTTAGAAATGCACAGTACAAATGATAACCATTACATTGAATTAATTAAATATAATTTTTCACATCAGTATTGTTTTCCTTTTTGACACTCAATATTGTCTCTAATTTCATTGATACAGTTATACAGCAGACAATATTTTACGTGGCAATTGAACTTGTGAATGGATTTTAATACTTTCATGTCATCTGGTAATGTGTTATAAAATAATAAAGTGCATGCCTTATAAGTACGTAGTGGGCTTTTGGTACTGGCTCCTAATGAACATGATCACTACTTCGAGTAAATAGACAGCTGAAAATATGTGTCTGTCCTACAGCAAGACATTTTTGGCAAAACCCTCATATTTGTAAGTAAATAGGCCAGGCAAAGATAGTATTCGAAGCTTAATAAAGAGAGACTCTCTAGAATCACGTGAGTGGGATTTGCGAATTATTCGTACAAATCTGTTTCGTAATCGAAAAGTCGGGGAGCTAGAGGATGTGTTTTTCAAGATGATTATGCCATATCTTTGGCGGAAATTAATATTACCGAAATACACATAATGACCCGTATGGAGGCTGAATTTGAAAGAATTCTAAACGCGTTGCACATTAAACTTAATTTTATGTGTTATTCATTTAAATCAATGTTCCATTCGACGTTTGACCGAATTGAGAGGAATTGTTCATTTTCGTTGGAGTATACAATTATATATTTGAAATGACGAACTGAATTGTATTGAAAGGGTTTTCTTTCGTTTACTTATAATTAATTATGAAACCAATTGGAAACATCTGATATTGTACTATTGATAGTTTATTTTCTGCAAAGAAACATCAAGCACAACATCTAAAACAACATCAAAGAGAACTGTTTTTCCGTTTCAAATCGACGAGGACAGTATCATTTACAAATAGTAGGAAGAAAATAGTAGATGTGAAAGGGAAAAATATTTCCAGTTTGAAATAATATTGACTTATCTGTTTTAATTCTTGATGTTTCTCGTATCTTTAGGATGGTTCATTTGAGAACCTTCATTTTGTCGCTGCAACATTTCGTACCTTTCATGTGGACATCCAGCATGGCGTGGTCACGTATATGTTTGCGTAATATCACAACTCCTTTGTTGTCTTGCGCCAATCTCCAGAAAACTCTGTGGACGATTAACATGTAATCTCAGGTAAAAACGGAACTTCTGGAATGAAAACCTTTTCTTAAGTCTTTCCATGAATATCAGTATTCACGAAATAAATGTGAGCTGCCATTAAATGTACGTTGGTTTCGAAGAGAGTTTGTGTTGCTGGGAGTATTTCGTGCAAAGAAAAGTACAGAAATAACACCGTTTAGCATGGAAATTATTTTAGACACCATGCAATTTACTTTGTTAAAAATTCAAAACGGCACGGAATTACATTAGCAAATAACACATGTTTGGTAACGGAGGTTTGACTTCGGTCGAATCCGACACCGGAGGAAGGGTTTTCCCTATCTGGAGGAGGGAAAGGGGAGACAACCGTCACCGTGTTTCCGTTACCAGCCATTAGTGGTGGACCCAGCCGATTATTTGGGGAGAGGGGACGAGAGGCATCGTAGATTTTTGTCAAATAATAAACGTATTTGTTATTATATTTTAGATTTATGTAATGTGTTATGTGTTATTTATGTTATGGCTACCACCTGGCAAAGACGCCAATTGTGGCCAAAATAAATATATTATTATATTATTATTATAATGTAGATATGATACTATACTATATTATTGTTTAAATAATTACATAATTAGAACGTAACTGAATATCTAAATCAATTTGGCCAAATAAAGGAAGGAAAAAGGAACTCTAGGCCTTGGAGGGGGGGGGGCGTGGCCCCCAATTCCCCCTGGTCCCGCCAGTGCCGGTCATGCTGTATCCGCTAGTGTACTCCATCTTTACTCTTGGCGTGTTGTCGCCCCCTACCGCCGCTATCGCTCCGTTTGGTCATCGTCTCCACCCGATCATCAGAGCATCATCATTGCCGCTACTGCCTCCGCTCGTTGCTTTAGCTTCGTAGTCGTTACCATCGCCGACATCACAGCCTCCGTCACCTCCACCGCCGCCGCCTCCTCGTCCGCTGCGGAGGCGCCACACGCGCAATCGCGCCCAAGGCTCCGCTAGGCGTCGGCGACGGAGGGAAGGCTGAAGGCCTGGGCGCCTCGCCGACGCCGCTCCAAATTATCGCCGCGCGGCCGCCTGCCCAGCTGCCCGCCTGCCCGTCGGCCGCCCTCTCCCCCGCCCTCCTCCGCTCGACGCCCTCCGCGACGGCTGCGGCTTGCCTCGCGGCTCGTGCGTTAAAAACATCACACACGTACGCGCTGAAAACGCGCTCCGGAGATTGTGTTGCTTCATACGTCGTTCGTACAGGTGACAGAATGTGAGTTACGATTTACTGATAACTTGAAGAATGAAATGAAACGAATTAGATAATAAGAAGCTAAGGGCTCAAATATTCATTGTAAAGAAATGAGTATAAGCTGCTAAATGATTGGAAAGATCTAATCCAATGTTTTTTGCGTGGTTAAACAAATGTTTAGAAATTGTTAGTGCCTGTCGGACAAATATGACGGCTCTCTCATACTTCTCGTTTTATTTTTTGCTTACATTTTCACTTGTGAAAACCTTTCAACTGTAGTGACTTTTACATTCTCCCACAAACAGAAACAACAAAAGTACTCCAGTGACAGATTTCGACCGACAATGGATTTATAAATATATTTACTGATTTTAACCTTTTACGGGGGAATTACAAGAAAGCGGAAATTTGAAAGGTAAATTGATTAGAACTGCTGGTAGGTTCGGTGCGGGGTCCCGCCGGTTATAGTTCTCCGGTGCGTACTCGTGGGCTCGAATGGATTTGCACGCCCGCTGGCTCGGCCTGCGCCCCCATTGAGCGCCAACTGGGGATCAAGGAGCGCCTTTCACCGATCGCTCAACGCGTCTCCTATCGTTCGGACAACGCTCGCCCGCCCGCCCGGCCGGCGATCATCAATGCCTCTTGATGCCTCTGGTGCAGGTGGGCGGGCGCGCACACAGCACTCGTGAAGCGCCGCGCGCCGCTACTCACCTGCCGCCTTGTTCCCTCCCCCCCGCCCCGCCTCCCGCCCCCGCCCCTCGGCAACCTGCAGCGAGGCGTTTCGGGCCCTGTCGACAGCCCGTCCCTCCGTCCCGTCGCGGCGCCCTCTCGCCCGCCTGACGCCGCCTTCCCGCTGCCGATCCCCCCACAACGGCTCTTACCACCACCGCCGCCGCCCACCGCCGCCGCCCGCGCTGCCCCGCCCCACCGCTGCCGCCGCCGCCACCGCCGCCCCACCGCCGCCCACGCCGCCCCACCGCCGCCCACCCCGCCCACCGCTGCCCCACCGCCGCCCACCGCCGCCCACCGCCGCCCACCGCCGCCGCCGCCGCCCGCCGCCGCCGCCGCCGCCGCCGCCGCCCGCCGCGCCGCCGCGCCCCGCCGCCCCGGCCCGCCCCGCCCGCCGCCGCCCGCCGCCGCCCGCCGCCGCCGCCGCCACCGCCTCCCGCCGCACCACCACCACCTACGACCACCCCGCCACCACCCCTCCCCACCCCCGCCACCACCCCCGCCACCACTACAACCACCCACAACCACCAAACCACCGCCGCCCCGTCGCCTTCGCTGCCCAGCCGCCCGCAGCCACCTTCGGCCTCACTAACACCATCTCCGCCACCACCCACCAGCCGCCGCACCACCGCCGCCGCCACCACTACCACCACCACCACCACCAGCCACCACCACCACCACCACACCACCACCGCCGCCGCCACCACCGCCGCCGCCACCATCACCGCCGCCACCATCACCGCCGCCACCATCACCGCCGCCGCCACCACCACCACTACCGCCGCCTCCACCGCCGCCTCCGCCGCTCCTTCGCCTGTCGAGGGATGCGCCCGGATGAATGGCTGCGGGGTTTTGTTGGCGGCCTCGCGTTAGCGATCGAAATTACACGTTTCCTGCATCCGGTTGCTTTATATCGTTTTTAAAAATCCCTTTCATTGTGCAAGGGGCCCTCGTTTCCGTCGCGGGCTCTGGCGCCCTGCCTAATGACGCTGGCGTGCGGCGCGAGGCAGCGCTGGGCAGGGCAGCCCAGGACAGGGCAGGGCTGGGCTCACCAGGAACACGCGTCGCGTCTTGAGGAGGTTTCAGCTTTTGTCTACGGCGGCGCTTAGAAGGAAACACGCTGTGATGCAAGAATGTTTCAACCAGTGAGTTTTGATTCCGTAGCAAAGAGTATTATTTGCTTGTTTATATGGCTGACTTTTTTTCTGCATCTGGAATTGCATGTATTAATTTATTTTTACGTGTTTAGCTTCGTCGCAGTCTCTTTTGAATATTTTTAGTTTGTCAGTAGTTTTATCTTCAAAAGTTCTTTTAATTTTAAACGAAATTAATGTGTCAATATTGCTTCCAATGTACGTGTGTATCCTTAATTTCAATCGTATATGATTGGCAATCGGTAAAATTACGTTACTAGCATTAGTAATTCGTTTACCTTCGCGAGAAAGTACTACAAGGGCAATTACTGATATTTGCATAATTCTGGAGTGGTAGTTTTAAAGTACAAGGTTACCGTAAATTTAATTCACAATACATGAATCTACATTCGATTAAATTACATTTCTGACAGTGTACGACTAGGAAGAGTGGGACGAAGGGTCCTCGAGCAATGTCGCCCTGCCAGAGCGAGCGTCGAGGTTTCGTGGAGCCGTGCGCCTCCCGAGCGGGTCGCGCGGCTTCCGCGGTGCGAGGGCCCGCCCCGCGAAATGTCGCCCTCTCGGCGGCGGCTGCCGGCGTGGTGCGGGGTCAAGTGCGCGCGGCAGACAGACGTCGACTGGAGAGCGCGCACTCCACACAAGCCGCTCCTGTGCCTCGCCTCCTCGTCCTCGTCCTCTACCTCCTCTTCCCTCCCCCTCCCCCCACGTCCTCCTCGTCCTTCTCTTCCTCCTCGTTCTCCTCCTTCCTCCTCGTCATCGTCCGCTTCCTTCTCGTCCTCCTCCTCCTCGTCATCGTCCTCTTCCTTCTCGTCCTCCTCCTCGTCGTCCTCCTCCTCCTCGTCGTCGTCCTCCTCCTCCTCGTCGCCCTCCTCCTCCTCCTCGTCGTCCTCCTCCTCCTCGTCGCCCTCCTCCTCCTCGTTTTCCTCTTCCTCCTAGTTGTCCTCGTCCTCCTCGACCTCCTCGTCCTTCTCGTCCTCTTTCCCCTCTTCCGCCTCTCCCTCGTCCTCGCCTTCGTCCTCCTCGTCCTCGTCTTCTCAGTTCTTCGTCCCGCCCGCGCCGCCTCCTCCCTCGTCTCCGTCCTCATCTCCCTCCCAAATAAACAACATTTTCAAGGATAGGCCGGAGGAGTAAAACAAATGCCGGCGTGCACTCAAAACGGCTGCTATTTATATGGCCGTAAAAAAAAACACAACAGTCATGCTATCTGGCTACTTTGTTTAACGTTCCCAAGACTTACACGATACGCTTAATCACCTTAAAATTGATTTAGACAACCGGCGGTAGCGGCTGCGGTGGTGGTCGGATGTCATTTTTTCTCTCCTGTCCCCCCACCCGCCTTCCCCGGCGGCGGCCAGCAGGCGCCGGCGGCGGGGCGGAGGCAGGAAGAGGGCGGGGCGGGCGTCTGGTGTCCCCGCGCGCGCACGGTGGGGCAGGGCGCCCGGGTGGCGGGCGAAACGCGGAAGCCCCAAAGGGCATCGTGTGAGGGCGCCGAAACGGGAGGTGCAGGGTTGACATGTTCGCTCAGAAAAAGTCGTGTACTCGTTCTATTTTACTTCAGGAACACCTGTAAATTCGATTCTGGGAGTGAATGAAGTTTTATTTAACGCCCAAAAACTGGATGACGTGCTTTCGGGGAGAAGTACATCCTGTTAACTTTGCTTGAGCTTTGGAATACAGACTGTCTTTTGCTATATTAAGTTGAATTAAGAATACAGATAGCAATGAGCGTTTTTGGCAAGATTCAAAAATAAGATAACATTCGCTCTCAGGTAATAAAAAAAATCCGCTAATCAACTACAAATTTTGGGTCTTGACCCTTACCCTGAATGAAGGAAAGGACTTGCTACCATGAGTACAAGTTTTCCTCACATCTTCATTGATGTGAAAGTAAGCTTTATTTATTGTTTCAAATGGATAAATATTGTACGTAAGTATTGAAGTAATATTTTCTTTTCGATATGACTGCATCAGTATATACATTTTTTTTGAAAGGTGTATATGCATCACTTTAAAAGGTAAATTCCGTTCCCCACTGGCTTATGCCAACAATGAGTGCGCAGTTAGGGGTCGTACATTACAAGGGCCCCAATACAGTGGGGAAAGACATGAGGAGCAGGAAACTGGAAAGGAATGCGTATTGTACTGGGAGCAGCTCAGACATTGGTCCTGCTGCGGAAGTGATCAGGTAATTCACGGAGGTCTCTGACGAAGGTACCCGACCTGCGCACTCGATGCTGACAGGCGCCACAAAGTCGCTGCTGTTCGACAATTCAGGCAAATTTCTGTCACCGGACCAGGATCGACCATTCCCTCTTCATGGAGTCATCCTTCACGTTAGATTGTGAGTCATCTTAACGCTCATCGTTTCCAATGCTGATGGTGAGGTTGTACAAACAGTACGCATTGAAAAGATGGGAGATATGAAAGTTGTACATTTAACCCAATATAGCTAGAGAATGCTAGTCATAGTATATAACATTTTCAGAAAATGCTCTTTCTTCAACGCGACGCTTTCTTGCTCCACTTCAAATACTAACCTGTACTTGTTTTCCCGGCTCTGTGTGTGTTTTTACTCATATTAGTACTAAATGTCACAAGTAAATGAGAAGACTAGTGAATGAATATAATTCGAATTTCAATATGATGAAGTGGTGGTGAAATGAAAGGCAAATAAACCCGCTGACAAGTTACTTTGTTTCGGTTTGAACGTAGTTAGAGGTCGTTCTACAGCGTAGTCTCTTTTATTAATATTTTATGACTTCACTGGAGCTTTCGTTCTTGCGATGTACACGTGAAGATGATAATGAGAAAAAATGCAATGAATCATTATGGCACAAGAATTTGAAGAAACGAAAGCTTATCGCTTAGTCAACCTTAATTTCCACATAGGGCGATTTTCCCCAACTCCTGTACGGATAAGCAAGCCCCCTATGTGTCGTATCACTTAGCCCCTATGTCCCTTCGCATTGGACGGTCGGCGCGTCGCCGTGATAGAATTTTGACCACGTGGCACAGGAGGTGGCAGACTGTCGTTGTTGCTGTCGGCGTCGCGTGGGGGCGACGTGAAATAATGAAGCCGACGCGGCGCACGGGCCCAGCCACCGCCGCCGCCGCCGCCGCCGCCGCTCCGTCCACGTCGCCAGCGCACTCACGTCGCCCTGGCAGCGCCTCTGTGCGGGAGGACCTGCGTTCGACTCCCCAGAGCGGCAGATTTTTGTTTCGAGCTACAGAGCTATATCAAGTTCAGCCGCCACCTAGGGGAGAATTACAGCGGTCGGCTGCTTTCTTCGATGTTTTTCCGCGCTTTCTCCAATCGAGGCGAATGCAGGGGCAGTACCCTTAGAAACGGGCCGCGGAACACGCATTATCTCCCTTTCCTTTTCATTTCCCCCATATTCACCCCCTTACACCCAGTTGCTGACACTACGCTTTCGGGATGGGTTGGCGCGCCGCTGAGATATCAGTGAAGGGGAAAAACCCTCGAAGCGGAAGTGGTGGTCGGCGCCGGATGCCATAATACGACTGAGGAACAACTAGAACCTTCTGGTATATGCACTACACTGACGGGACGTGCCAGAAACACAAAGTACTCGCTCAATCTCTCACTTACTTTCTTATCCCTCGGTGCTCCGTAAGATTGTAGTGGATGTGGTGGACGATGCAGGGAACCCATAAGCTAGATAAGGATTCAACGGAGGAATGAAAATCTGGCAAGTGTACGATCCTGAAGACAAAAAAAGAATTGCATCGTATACTATTTGATGACGATGCACCTCGTCGCCTTGTTATGGCCGGAGGATCAGTGAACAGTGTTTTGAATGAAGTGGAGATTTTTAAAAGAAAATCTGTACGTTCGATTATTAGCAAGGAGAAATCGTAGCCCACTTAATTTTGGTACGTTCAAACTAGTAACGCCTTTGCAATTACGAAAGATCTAAAGAACATTCGTTTTGAGAAATAATATCTCATTTGAATAAACATGAGTTCCATTAGGTATTAACAGCTCCGCCTTAAATGGATGCAAAGTGTGGTGTTTAGAGAAACGTCTAGTAAAATAAAATATTGAAAGAGTTGCAGTAGTCTGTATTTACGAGCAGCAAAAACGACCATGTCAATGGCTTAGAGTTTAAGATGCGGAGGGCGATTAGAGAAATATTTAGAAAGTGACTTTCCGCGTTTATTAGTGTCGGACTTCAACTGCAAGTACCCAACTGGTAGAAATCCATCGCAACTCCATTCTGTCTTATTTTCGTGTCGTATGTGAGCGTTCGCGGCTTTCGGGCGTCGCGACTTGGCAGCAACTTACACTCGGCCCGCGGGCCGCCGCCGTCGCGACTGCCTTGAGGAGCGTAGATGTCGCACCGGCTCCACCTGTTGGGGAGCACTTAGCCTGAGCCCCGACCAACTTCCTCGCCTCCGCCCGCCCCGCCCGCCCCGCCCCGCCCCCGCTGCCCGCTCACCCCGGGCTTACCGCCGCCGGATCCATTTCCGGCCCGCAAAACCGAGGCGGCACTTACCGGCGTCTCGGCGGAGAGAAACGAAGCTTATTTGACCTCCTGCCCCCGCACCGCGCCCCGCCCTCGCCCCGCCCCGCCCCGGCCCGCCCCGCCCCGCCACCGCCCCGCCTCCTCCCCCCCCCGACCCCCCCGCCCCCCCCCCCTGCCCCGCCTTCCCAAGACTTCCCAAGTCTCTTGCAGACGCCCGGCAGACGGATCGATACGACGAACCGGTTCCCGGAGGAACCGCGAGGTGTCGGTGGGTACTCGCGGCTGCTCCGGGCGACAGGTTGCACGCCGCGGAAATACATTGACGTGTCCTCAAATGGCGTTTCGTTCTCTCAGTAGTTTGCTGCCTCTGTTCTTATTTATGGCTATTATCGCTCTACGTATTACGTGGCGGATGCACGGTTTCCTCGTACATTCGGGTTAATACTGTTCTTACTATGGAATCGTTACTTCCAATGTATTCAATACTATTGAAAAGCCTCTCATCCAAATGGATGAGAGGCTTTTAAATAATATTGAATATATTGCAAGTAATGTTCGCTTTAAATATTGACAAAATTTGAATATTATTCCTAAAGCTAGTTGATTCCGTATATTCCTGACATGAAGCATTTTTTCAAACTTATTATTGCCTGTCTTATTTATTTTTGAGATGATTTAATAACGTGGTATTTGAATTTCGTATTCTTTATAATGTTTTACGGACTTCACTTACAGTCAAAATCGGTCAATACTCGCTAAAATGTACATTGTGATTAAGTTTCGTTTGCTTTCACTTTCAACTTGATTTTTCCTTCTTGCTTTCTCAGTTTCATATTCTCACATATTCATTTTCGGTTGCCTCTTGGTGTTACAAGCTAAGATAGCGATCATTGATGTTTGAATAAGTTCACATTCACTTAGCACTCGAAAGAAAGCCTAATTAGAAAAATATTTATTGACAATAACATTTGTCTAAATTGTTTATATAAATGTTATCCAAATAACAATGTACTACGTGTTTCATTGCCTGTTCTCTGGACACAGGTTAGTGGGTACAAACTTGAAATCTAAAATATCGAAATTAATGTGGCAGCATTGTTTGCTGGCTTTTTCATTGTTATTTGTGTCATCGACAATAATTCGAATTATGTTTATTTCGACTAAACCCAATTTCCACTGCGCTGTCAATTTTTATTTCTCACTCATTATGTTCATTCTTAAGACCTGTTGGTTTTGTGCATCTTCATAAAGTTCTTAACGTGACAATCTAATTCCACTTTACTTTTAAATTTCGTCTTCATTAGCTGAATACAGTATGTAGATTTATATAAATTCTTGGTAAATTTAATTTCTCCCGCTTTGACATAATTTGTACAATGTTAGACGTGTTCAGAAATCTTGCTCAGAAATTGCGTCGGTGCGTTGATATTCAATTTAAATTTCATTTAAATCAAACATCTTTGTCATAAACCATGCAAAAAAAATTGTTTAGTCGAGAGATTTAATTAAGTGTGAATTTTAGCATAGTTTACGTCGTGAACAAATGTGCACGTTCATGTTCATAAAATTATCTGATGCTTATAGAGAGCTAGGAGTTAACGGTTATAAAAAATATCTCTTCCAAAAACATTATCGGTTCATAGTATTTCGTCAACATCTTTTAGGACAAAAACTCCGAATAAAAAAGGCCCCTTACATTGTAAGTAGCAACAAAGACAATTACTACCCGTCAGATCGTCGCAGGGTGTTAACAATTGCTTTCTGATGTATCGTTAAAACTGAGTTTCTTTTTCCATGCGCTCCCCGCCCGTTGCGTGTCTACGCTTGCTGTACGCGTATTCGCCGCCCGGGGCTTTTTCTCTTCTGCATTCGCTTGCAAAGTATCATTTTAAGAGCGCCGTTGGTCCGCGGGGTTGAAAAACCAAGCTCCAGTGTTTCTCAGTAGGAAGGAAAAATATCTCGCTCGCGGGGAAGAGAGGTAGAAGCAGGTCGGTAAAGTGTGAGGTCGCAAAGAGTGTGTTTAAATTCTGACTGGATATTCGCTCAGGTCTCGCTTGAACAGTTGCCACGATTTCGGCGGATTCGCATAATCTTCGTAGAATAGTCAAACTCGAAAAAATAAAAACCTTCCTTTAAAGTCACGCCATTTGCTTATCCCAAAGTGTTAATGTACGCGTGTAATATCATAGGAATATATCATTATAATGCTTTTTTGTTGTAGCATCAATTCAGGTTGAGTGGACGTGTATTACTAATGACATATTTCGCATTAGAGGCGCAACTATTAATTAGGGTCAGGGAGGAATGTCTTTTAAGCACCTACGCAGTCAATAAACGTGAACAATATCCAAGGCAAAATAATTTAACGAGCTGCATCTGAAGTTTCTCCGAAGAAGCTGCTTTGTGTTTGTTCAGAGTGGCAATGGCCCGCGCAGCCGTTCGCCATTTTGCGAAGGCGGCGTTCGCGTGGAAGTCCCGCACGACCGGTCGTGCGCGCGCGGGGAGCGAGGATTAAGAAGCGCGTTCGCGTCGGAGCGCGGAAGAGAGTGGCAGTGATCGAGGGCGCCGATTACACAACGCACGTGCGAGCGCCAGCCCGTCCCGTGCCGCCCGTTTCTGCTCGCCGCCTTTTCCCCACCGTGCCCTGCCTCTCCCCGCCTTTTCCCGACTCACCCGGACTCACAAGGACTCGGCCCGGACTCACAAGGACTCGGCCCGGACTCACAAGGACTCGGCCCGG
>BOPP01000401.1:293648-317340 GCA_017312745.1 Gryllus bimaculatus
CCCGTCTTGCCCCACCTTGCCCCGTCATCTGCACCCCCCCCTTGGCTGTCGTCCACTCCTCGTCGTCCCGTGCCGTCCCGTCCCGCCCCGCCCTGCCGCCGCAGCGGAGCCACGCGTACGCGCGCGCGTGATAGCCCTCGGGGCGCGTCACGGCGCTTGCGCAAAGCCCCGTAGCCTTGGAGAAAGCGGCCTTAATGACGCGTCGATGATGCTCGCGCCGATAAGCCTGCGCGCCGGCTCCGCCGCTCAAGCCCGATCAGTTTTACGCACTGGGTGCCGACCGAGAGTGATTTGGAAACTCTTATATGGTATCTGTTATTTATCGTCAATAGTTTTGAAAGTAGCAGACGAAAATATTTAGCGCGAAGATGAAACATAGATTTATGCTCTTCTTTTAGTAATATTTTTAAATTATCCTTTCTTTAATTGCTAATGTGCACAAATATGTACGTAAGAAATCATTCCGGAGAAAATTAGGTGCTTTGTGATATAAAGATCGGAAGTAAATTGATTTGGGGAGTGAACCAGTCGTAAATGGTTCTGTCCCTAGTGAGTTCATAATTCTATGTCTTCGTTGATATGTCGGTAAATTGAAATTAAAAATGATTCTACTGAATTTTAGGAATTTAAACGGGAGAAATAAAGAATTCATATTGCTTAACGAATTGAGGAAAACTCGAAATAATTACAAGATTAATTGGAAAAAAATGTCGATAATGAACGAAATTTTATAGTTTATAAAAGTCCATATTTACATAAATCATGTGAACTGTGTAATATCCTTTTGCATACCCTTCAGTTTTCAGTACCTACCTTTCTTTTCTTATTACAATCTATTTATCAACCGTTACGTCACTTTATTCTATGCATCGGAATGATTAAGAATGTATTGATAGATTTCCTGAGTTTCCTGCTATTTGTGTTTGTACCCCTGCTATTTATGTTTTGCGCGGGGCAGTACATTGTTTGGGAACGGTAAATATGTGCTTTCTTAATTACGGTGAGAACGGAGGCGGTGAACCTCTTGTGCCGATCCCTCGTGCGATTCGCAGGCGAGGGTGGGGGTTGGGGCAAGTGCTTCGCTGCCGAGTGCTTGCTGTACGTGACGCACGAGCTTTGCCCGCCGGTCAGGAGGCGGGGTCGCTTTGGTTTGGCGTCCGCTGTGCAAAGATTTTATTCTGCGGAATTGCTTTCGCCAAGTGTGGTCTTTACACTTGAGATGGTTTGCTGCCGTTCTGCTCTCGCTTAGTGGCGGAATTGGCAACAGTTTGCCACCAAGACTCCTGCCTGACATTTCTTTTTTATTGCCGCTTTAATAGTGTTGTTACGAAGATTCCTATCAGCCGATACCTTCGCAGTAGTTCAGTGTTAAGAAATTGGTAGTACGTTTAGTCGGAATTGACTCATCCGTGCACAGCCGAGCCATTAAAAATCATTGGTAATATTATTGTTTTGAATGAATATTCGTTTTATAATTAAATGATTGGACGTTTCGTAATGGACGTAATTGGTATAAATATTACGATTAACACAAAGATTCTTCAATCTTCAAAAAATGCTTCTTCACGGAAGTACACTTAAGTCATTAAGAAGCGAATGATTCAAGTCATGGTTCTTGGAATTTTATTTACACATACGCGGCTCCCTTCTTTCTGAATACACGCGGCGAAATTCAACGCTCTCTCACACATGTGTGTGTATGTCGGTATTCTTAATGAAAAGTGCATTTCCAGCAGGAACAGAAGCAGTCGGCGTGAGGGAGTGATGGAGTGGGGTGGGGGTGGGGAGTAAGCGAGTGTTTGCACGTGGGCGAGCGAAGCGCCACGGCGATTAGGGGGAATTAATCGCGGCGCGGCGCGGGGCGGCGGGAAGAAAGTCCGTCGCGGGCCTCCCGCGGGGCGGCGTGGCGAAGCGGCGTGGGCGGCGCGGGGGCGGCAATCGCATTACGCGCACCGCCGCGGCGACCACCGCGAGACAAAGACGGCGCCGCGCGCCCCGGGGCGCCCCCGCCCCCCGCCCCCGCCCACACTCGCTCCTAGGCGCCCGCGGTGGAGCGTTCGCTGCGGGTCATGCACGTCGCCTGGGGTTTCGCTTTTTCTTTCTTTTTTCTTTTCTTTCTTCTTTCTTTTTTTTCTTTTTTCTTTATTTTACTTTTTACTTTCTTCTTTTTTACTTTTTTCTTTTTTATTTTTTTGTTTTTTACTTTTTAATTTTTTCCTCTTTTTTACGTTTTTTTTTCCTTATTTTTTTCTCTGTTCGTTATTTTTGATGGATGGCATTTTACTTGTCGACTGTTGCTCCTAGTAGTACCCTTTTCTGGCCGATAATAACGTTAGTGTGTCTGCTAACATTGTAGATTTCTCGGAGACGTTAACCCTTCTCTGCGTGAATCACTTTTTTTAAAATATCATTCCACCATTTTATAATTTGAAAAAAGAATTAGTTTTTTTTAATCACATGCAGACACCTTTTAGGATTTTACAGAAAACGACATGAAGTTGTAATTGCATTACTGCATCATTTTAAGGTAAAAGTTTGAACTACCTACAGATTCGTACAGCGTTCCCTTACGAGCACGCTAGGCAGATAAGGATTAAGCTGTTTTTGTTTTGTGCTTTGTGATTGGCATACGCCTTTTTGGATTCTTTTACAAGTTTTGTTAAAGTATTCCAGTATTCCATGTTTTAACTCTTTCCTTAATTTTTTTTCTCCGCAAATTACTGTTTTCTTTCGTCAGTTCGTTGTTTTCGACTCTAAGAATTCTCTTCCATAATTATTTTTCATTCCAGTCTCCTCATTTGCTCTTTACTATCTCGTTAGATGTTTTGAATTTGCAAATGTCCAATATTTCTTGTTGTTTTCTCCCTTCATTTTTGTTTCATTTATCTAATATTTTCTTTACAGCCTACATTGAAGATTGTTTGTATGAAGAAACGTGTATCTAATAGCCCTTGCCTCGTTTAGTCTTCGAAAATCAAATGCAATAGTTTGCATGATGTGAACGGAATTTGCGTGGTGCACCCCATTACCCATGTTGTTGCGCACTGTGGTCCAAGGCTCCGACTACGGAGAGAGCACCCAACGGCCTTCTCCGCAGCTGCCCCGCCCCGCCCCGCCGCCCCTTCCTGCCCCTCCCCCCCCCCCATGTCCCGCCCCGCAGCACCCCGCCCCGCCCCTTCGCGCCGCGCCGCCGGAAGCCGTCGCGAGCGCCGAGAGATTTCACGGCGACCGCGCCGTCGCGGCTCCAGTCCGGCTCCTCCTGGGCTCGCGCGGTTCCGCCTTCCCTTCGGTTCCGTGCCAGAACTGCCGTGTGGTCTTTCGCCGGCCGTTCGCCACGCCCCCGCCACCCTCTCCGTCCCCGCCCACCTCCCGGACAAAGTGCCTTTGCTGGTATCGAGAACGTGCCGCGCCCGCGCCGCGCCGCGCTGGCGTCATTTCGAGGTGAGGACGAGCGCGAGACCCGAATGGAGAATCCATTACGTGCTAGATCCGCAAAGATTTTACCCCCATATGCTCATTTCCTGACCCATGCTCCGAAGAGACACTCCGAGCTGACTTGCCGTAGCAAACTGTTCGGCATAGGACGTGGGACCGTGTAGATTTTGGTTGTGGGAGCAGCCCGATGTGGGAGAGATTGTCGTGTTTTCTTTAATTATTTTCAAAATCCTTCATACTTCGGGATGGAAATCATTATTGTCTGGGATATCTGTAATTGTTGTTTTCTACAATTGGGGAGAATTGTGACGTTAGCTACAATGATCGGATACCGTATCGATACTACGTATGACCATCATTCGTGTATGAATCTTTAAGTGGAAGATAAGTACTTAAAAAATATACCATACCAGTGAAGTGAAAGAGGATCTTTCAGTAGATCATTATAATTTAAGAAGAGTCACGAGATTTTCCTTTGATTTGTTAATGTTTTATGTTTCCCGGCAAGTTAATAGTGTTCAATTTTAAATGAAAATCCATTCTTTTAGTAGTCTTCTAAAAATCTCTGCATTTTTGATAATTTGCCAATTATTTAAACATCGCAAAAGTACAATATTGAGAATAGATTTAATTTGTCTTAAATTGAAATCTGTTCTAAAAAAAATCAAACCTCAGTAAAATTGTCGGGTTAAAATTGTTTGAAAAAACTAGTAGTCTTTACCATAATTCCTGTTCGAAAGTTTAAAAAAGCAATTATGAAACCAAAATATTTTCTTAAAAACCACTCCATCTGATTTTTTTTCCGCGGAAACCATATAAGGAATGTCTGCAGTCTCTTGTCATCTTGCTTTTCAGAAGATTCTACTTTTCCCAAGTGTGCAGTTCAGTCCATTTGAACCATTTTGTACTGCCACTGCAGCCGTTCTCCTCACCGCGACCGTGAAGTTCTTGTTGCCTTGCCTCTCTCTCTCTCTGTGTTGGCGATCGCAGTTCCGGTTGTCGGCTGCTCGTTCCGTACTGGCACAGTGCCACTTCCCCCAACCACGTATCCGCCGCGCGCATGCAGCCGCTGCTCCGCCGAGACGCCTCTCCCCCCCCCCTCACTTGCCCCCTAGCGCCCGCGCCGGCCGCTTGCGGGCGTGCACTGTCGCCCCCGACACGCCCATCAAGAGTTCAAAACGGCCGGAACTGAGTGTCGCGCTCATTGCCCGTTCTGCTGGCGGCCACTCGCTCGCGAATTCACCTCGATTTCTGTCCTCTGCACCCCCCCCCCTCCCGGGGAGGGGGGGAAGTTGAGTTGTCGCCGACGACGATCACCGGACCGCTCGTTTTGCGCCCGCGATGTTGCAAGTAGGGATACAACATCGATGTTTTATACGTCGATATATTAAACCCAATGTTTTTCGATTATAGACATTCGGTGCTGGATGATTTGTTCATAGATGGGAAATTTTTCTTCTCACAATTTTGTAAAAGTTAAAACAAGAAATAATAACTGATGGAACCACTGTCTATATGCTCGAACCAACCACGGTTTGTACTACTGTCAGATGATCCTGATGGCCTAGTATTTACTTCGTCTTTCATCCTATTTTGCACATGGGGAGGCGTTTTATAAGTTGATGTTTACTTAAGTTTTAATTATATATTAATGTACAAGGTCGCCATCAAATTAAATTTTGTTGCCCATGAATTTAATGTTAGACTAAATCATCGATGCTTAAAAGCATCGATGGTTTCCGTTCGATGTATTATTCACATCGATGTTTTAATTTTGAACATCGATTTTTGGCAACATCGATATTTTGTTGTTGATGTCTCATCACCATTTTCTAGGAGTGACGGGAATGTGAATGGTGGCGCATGTGTGTTGGGTTGCAATCCTTAAGCTATCGTGTTTTCGTTGGGTTTTTGCACGTACAGAATTGTATGCAAAATCATTATTGCTTGTATGAATCTACTACTAATACAATTAGTATTATTGATAGGTATAGCATTTTATTAAAACAACTATGTCGGTGTTTTTCTGCGCTATTAACGGTGTTATTCACAACTGGGAAGATTATTTCTCTCCAATAATAAATTCATTCACAGTAAATGAGACACATTACGAAAAGTAACATAAAAGTTCTATAAATTGCTCAAAACTTTTATAATTGTAATTACATCTCTAATTTTGTGGTAAATAAGTTGAAATGAGTGAGTATTATTGCTACGAGAGTAATGTTCTATTAGTAAAAGAAATATTACTTATTAAAGGGAGAAACTATAAAAGACCAAGCTAACCTCTCACTAAAATCAGAAAGAGATTTTTCTCGTTTGACGCCAGAAATCTCTCCGTCTTGTCTCTCACAACCAATGGCCCGTGTAGGTGATATTTAGACTTCTGACTAACTACTATTTAGATACCTGGTGCGAATCAGAACTCTCTGCAAAAGAGGGATAGTAACTGAATTATCCAGCCTCTTCTTGTACTTAACATAAGTTCGACTCAGTCGACGAATCGTGTTTGCCGAGTTCATCCGTTTAGCTTCGGTTTGTTGCTCTGGTCTATTTTTGTTTAGTGTCCGATGACAAGCTGTTCTGAATGGGTCATAAAATAGCACTGCATTCGGTGTCAATGCAATTTATTAACAACCGGTTTTGCGTTGGGGTGTTATGCAAATGGGTAAAGGTTCTCGGAGTCGTAAATCGTAAGTCAAATCAAAAATAAATTTACAGAAGATGAACATTTTAAATAAAAATTGGAATGTAAATGACTGATTGTTTGTATTTTCGTAACGATACAACGGACAACATGTTTTACTAAAATCCTTTTTATGTGGCCAGCATTGAAATATATTTATAAGAGTGGGATAGTTCTCTATTAGAAGTGTTCCTATCCGCATTGTGGCAATTAATCGCGTGGATTGTGCTTTCAGAGGGCAGAGGATGTTTCTGTGATAATTGCGTGTGAATTGTGAAAACGCCTGTATTACGAACATGTGTGGTTGTTGTGAGAAAAGTATTCATTTATTTGCAGTCTTTCCTAATGCAAAGAAAGCAAAAAACTCAATTTGTCAAAATTACTTAGTTCGTGAAACTGGAATGTTTATGTAATATTTTTTGTGACCATATTATTGTAATCACCCGAGATTATTGTAATACGAAGCTTATTGAAATGGTAGACATTCGGAAGTGAGGAAAGTGTGCTGATGTGCAAAGATCCTCATAATGTGTGCTTATAAATCGTATGTCGAACTCAAATTTCTAACTGCAAATACATGATGATGATGATGATGATAATAATTATAATATTACTATTATTAATAATATTAAGAATAATAATAATAACAACAACCTGTTATCATAACCGACTTTCTAAGAGTCGCCGTTTCTAACAGCAAGTAAAGATCTTACTCTATTTATCGTATTGCACACTCCTCTTTTTTGTACGTCCTTTTTTGCTATAATTCGTGTATTCAAATTCACGCAAATTATTGCATTTTATATTAAAATAAATTTATCACTCTCTTTTTCTTTTCTTTCATTTGTTATATTATGTTTATTCTCCGTATTTAAATTCAAAATATTATATTAAATAAAGAATCCAATTATCTTTTCTATGTACAATGTATAAATATAGAACAAACCGTGTGAGTGTGCTACTGCTGGATAAGAAATTACACCTCCCAAATTAAAGTGTTTATTTCGTTTGCTGTGCAATTTAATGTGAAAGCTTAGCAGTATAATTGTAATCGCACAGTGCCGGGCCTAAAATGCACAATGGAGGGCAGTTCGAACTCGGGTTGTTGTGCTGTGATGCAATCTTCACTTTTAAAACGGGGAAGTCCGACACTTTCTGATAGCCCGCTGGCCGTCCTTGGACAATGGGACACGACTACGGCTTACGGCCGCTGATTAAGCGCCAGTCAGTGTTCGAGCTGAAGCAAAGCGAAAGCCTGACCAGGGAATCTAGTTGCGAGAGGCACACTGACCTTTCAAGATGAATGTATTTCATGTAAAGAAAACAATAATGTATTAAGTGCGTAGTTTTCGCATGGGTCCAGCTAGGGCATTTTCATTACTTCATTTTTTAAATATTTTTTGTACCAGATCTGATAATAGCTAAATCATCGAAGACTGCTCATGTACTAAAAGAAATGGTGGTAAGGACGTTTTTAATTATGTTATGTTTAGATGTGTACCTTCGTGTACAGATCTATTTAATTTACAAAAGCTTACTATTTCCGAGTTACCGTGTTAATACGAGTTCATGTTCGTAATATCAAGCGAATTTAGTAAATCGAACGACATAGTTTTAAAAGTTTGTCGAATAGCCTTGTTTTAAAATTGTTTTTCCAGATAATATCTTTCAAGATAATTCGGTGAACAACAGTAAAAAGTAAACTAATAAACATATTGCATGTTTGCAAAATAAATGTATTTGGAAAGCAAATGCTCTGTGGCGTAAGTGGCCATTTTGTGCACATTCGAAACTCCGCCCCGCGCGAGCTGCAACTCGCCGAGTTTGTTCGTAGAAACGGCGAGAAAGAAAACAGTGTGTCGGGAGCGTTAATCAAGATGGAAACACACGGCTTGTCTGGGCTGACAAGTTGACATTCGCTTTCCATGCTAACGAGAAGTGAGAGATTGACTTTGTTGGTTTTGTTTCGTGTGCGCTCCTCCCAATTAAGACAATAAAGTTATTACGTGGTGCGTTGCCGTTTGATATACACGCGGACGGGCCGCCATATTTCAGCCGGGCCGGTCGCCCCGCGCCCATACGTCTTGGGCGCGGGGCCGGCGCGTATGGAAATGCACGCGGCTGCACCCGACCTGCCACCCGGCCGCCCGTCATTATCTCCCGACGCGGGGAATCAACAACTCTATCCACGTGCCTTATGTATATTAACCACTCGGTGGTGGCGCCAACGCTTCGGGGGCTCATTGCGTCGGCCGCAAGGGCCTCGCCTATTAATTTCCCTCGTTCATTCACGCGCATCGGAGGAGATTTCTGTATAATTTTCTATATCTCGGTGTGCAGCGATCGGAACGGCGGTGCTGGAAGAGATCTTCCATCAAGAGCCCCGTTTCGAAGGCTGCACGTGTGTGCCGGTGTGCAGGTATCATCGAGAATCAGAAGACGCGGTCTCTCGCTCGCCCACGGTCTCGTAGAATTTGTGTTCATTTCCTTCCAATACCATCGGGCCCTATCGATATCCACGTCGAACGTTTTAACGAGATAAAAACAAACAAGATTGCTATCGAACCATTACTTTTTTTTCGGGTCGAGGAGATGTACGAGGAGATACGCGCGCGCGCGCGCGCGCCAACACATAAATAAAAATGCGACGTCGTAAAAAATTAAATTAGGAAGTAGATTTATGACGGAAGGCGTACGTGCGCGCCGCGACGCCGCGCGTCGCTCTTTTGTTTTAGAGGCGAGCGCCTATAAATCCTCGCGGGGCGCGGAGAGGAGGAGTGGCGGAGGGGAGGGGAGAGGTGAGCGCGGGGCGCGCCCTCTCGCCGACCTGCCCGAATGAGCTCCTTCCCGGCCGAGCGAGGCGAGGCAAGGCGTGGCGGGGTGGGGCGGGGTGGAGGGAGGAGGTGAGGGGGGCGAGGAGCTCCCTGGCGCAGACGCCCACGCCTGCCCACCTCGCGGCGCTCGGGTGGTCTCGGCCACAAATCTTGCGGTGTGCGCGCCGCCGCTCGCTTGCAGGTTCGCTTGCTTGTACGCGTTTTCTTGCGTTGTTTGTTGCATGTTGCAACGGGTGAAATTTTTTTTTTTCGAGTCTATCACACGATAAATTGGTATTTCGTAGAAACTTTTTTTTTCAAGCCTGGCACAAGATTTTGAAGTGACAACGTATTAGGTTTTTGTCCAAGGTGTGGTTTTGGTACTGGTAAAAACATTACGATTCGGTAGCGAGTATTCGATATTCAAACACACTTTTCTAACTTTGTGGATTTCGGACGTTGTTTTGAGTACAGAAATGATTTCATCAGAGTATTTCCAGGTCGAAATAGGTGTTTGGTGTTATTGGGTGCATGTGTGCATCTTTATATACAGAAGTATGATGTACAATATCATAGCAGCTGATGAAGTAATACTGCCAAGAAGATGAAAGTCCTTAAATCCAACTATAGTTGGATATATTCTGCTGATAGACGATAAGAATTTTGGGTTACCTATCTTATGATAACCAGAGGTTTCGACTACTTAAACATTTTTTTCCATGGATGAAATTAATTTTGATATAGATGGTTGTGTATTTCTTCGCCATGCTTCCTCCATTTTCAAATTGTTTTCCATATGTGTCATTTATTCCCCTATTTATGATGATATAGTGTCGTGCGTGCGTGTGTGGTTGTGTGCTCAACTCATCGTGATTTCTAGGCTAGTGTGTTTATTTTCTCCATAGGGGTTCCCCTTGCTCCAGGTATGAATATCATCAAAAATAATAGTTTTAACAGTCCCCTGAATAAGTCATAAAATAAGCAATTTTTACCTCATTGAATTTTTTTAAAGAATTGTATTGTTAAGATCTTACTTGATACAAACTGGTGTCTGGTCTTTGTTTTTGTGAACTGATTTGCTATTCAATTTCAAGTAACTTGTTTTGACTGATCGGTTTACTTTCCTGAAGATTTGCGTAGAAGACACAAGGCATTAATGTGTCTGTACGTGTTCATCCGAAATGTACTGGAGTCATATTCCGGGGATCACCCTCTGCTCTGGGTTCAAGTTCTGCTCCCTTTCAACAGCGGAGCTTCCTACCGTGCAATCGCTAGAGTCCCGTCGCCAGAGCGCTGAGATTCTCCGTTGAGACCAGCTGGCAAAGTTTTCCTTCCCGGGCAAGCTATCGTGTGAGGATTCCGTCGATGTTCCCAGCGCGGGCTTCTTGGCGAGGTTTTCTTTCGCCAACTTCGCCCTGGGCCGCGCGTCGCCCCGGCCGGGCCGTGCCTGGGCGGGGGTCATCGGGGGCGGACGCGCCGCCACGCCTCCCGAGACGGCCGGTGCGTCGTAAATTCCGCCCGTAAATTTCCGCGTGATTTGATTTGTTGGCCCCGGGCGGGCCGCTGGGCGGTGCGAGGCGCGGCTGTCGATGGGTGGCGTCCGACGCGGACAGCCCCGGATGGGACGTCCGGCTTTCTTGCCAGACTGTTTGGACGCCGGTTTTCGCTTAGGAGAAACACAGTTGCGTTGCGTTCGAGAAATAGATCTAGCCTCGCGGGTGTCAGTGTAGATAGCAATATTAGCTTAGTTCTGTTACTCTGTCACTCTTTAATTTTTCGTTTCGAAATTTTTAACACATATATTTTAACTTGGAAGAGAATTATTCGTGTCTTGAGCTTGCTGTGCGAAATAAATGGTAAATTCTTACTTTTCTGTTTTGCGCTCTGATTTTCAAGTATTCAGTTTCCATTGTGATTATTAACAAGCAAGAATTTGTTCACGTAATTTTAGTTACAATTGTAACTGTAATTGTAATTGTTGACTGTGAGGTCCTATATATTTCAGATCGATGTATAAATGTGTATAAATTGTTTTTTTCTAAATAATTAATGGTAAATATCTGGAGAATAATATTAGTATTTCATTCCTAAGTATATTATTAAATTAAATGTTTTTAATTAAATTAAATAATTTATGATATATTTATATACTCTAATCATCTCTTGAAGTTAATTTTCATTACGTACGTAGTTGACAAAAAAGAGATGAGTGTAAAGCAGTGTGATTTTATTGTATTTATTTAACAAATTAGTTAATACATATTTTTCAAAATATAATGATCGAACATGCTTGCTCACTATTTTTATTTAATGAAATAAGATGGGTTAACATTCTTCTGGTGGGAAATCTTAAAAACTTCAGTCTTCACACAACATGGCCCTTCATGATAAAACGCGCATATACTTCGATTTATTCATAGCGTCTTTTGACACATCATCAGCTGTTACTGTGTCATCCAACCGGGAACTTAAACGTCACCATACTGACGTCACTGTAGTGACGTTCAAGCTCTCGATTGGGTGACACCGTAACATCTGATTTACGTCAACAGTCCCCATGTTTAAATGATAGTATAATGATGCGAAAATTATGTATAAAAAGTTCCTGTCATCTTTTCGCTTTCGTGCTGCTTTGAGATTGAACATCATGGAAAGCATTGGGACGGTGCAAGAACGTTGAAAACGCGATGCTGACTGCCTCTCCCATGACACTAAGCCAGCGAAATATTAGCCGTGTACGCGTTGTTGTTCCACGGGAAAAGACGCGGCATCCCACGCTCTGATCCTGGCTCTGAGTCGGAGGCGAAATGGCGCCACGAGCGGAGGGCGCTGTCTCCGCCCGCGGCCGCAACGCAAACAGCGCGCGGAAACAAACGACGGCGGCGGCGGCGGCGCCGCGACGCCCGCAGCGCCGGCGTGCGTCATTATGCTAATGGCGGCGTATTAGACCCCCGCGTACATGCGCCCCGACGCCTATTACCAGCGCGGCGGGACCAGGAAGCGGAGCTGCGCCGTAGCCCCGCGCCCCCAGACCGCAGCCCGCCCATCCGTCCGCCATCTGACACCTGTGGCTGCGCGAACGTCTTGGAGCGTCACTCGCACCTTGCCGCCCTCTGCCGGCTGAGGGGGGTGGTGGTTATGTTTGATTTCGGTCAGGAAACAAGTACGCATCATGTGTGAATGTAGAGGGAAAAACTTATCACCTATCTAAAAAGAACAATTTCTCAAGTTATTAGTTAAAATCTGATCGTACTGTAAGTTAGGCACGCCAAAGTGAAGGTAATTTAACTTTAGAATTAGAATATTAAATTTAGTTATTAAGACAAAGTCCCTCCTCTACCTGCTTAAGCCGCAAGGTAGCAGCTTCATGTATTCAAGCAATAGAAAATAAATTCCCGTGTCCACAAGGTTACTGTGAGGTGGCACAGAGAGGGGTTTGATTTCGATTGGGTCAACATTCCCTCTTTGGGGGGGGGGTGTTTTTTTTCGTACTCTTCCATCTTATATAGTGTCGTCCTGCTTAGAGAATTGAGTTTCTGGTTCATTCGCTGCATTGATTCTTGTATATTGGCTGTTTGTTAACTTTTCAAATTTTTGTACTTAGCTGAATTTAAGGGATAGTTTACATTGGCCTATTAGTACATTTTAGGTGACATATATCATAAGAATGCCTAAGAAGGCCAACCCTTCCTTGATTGCAGAGAACACGCTATTTTCGTCTTAGCCTGTGTAATTGCTCATGGCGACGCTATTATTCTTTCTTAAGAGATTGCAAATGCGGGATTAAAAAACTCGTTATGCTTCTACTTATTAGTACATTGGATCTCATTTTATTTTCTGTGCATAATTAGACTCCTTGTAACAGGGTGTGGTAAATTTGCATCTCAAGAAAGACCAAAACTTAATAGTTGGCAACTTGGCTTCTTACAATTGCCTATACAACTTGTGTCAGTATTACCAAAATGCGGAATCAAAAACAAGACAAATGTGAAGACTCCCAACAACTTTCTGTTTGTCGTTCACAGCCGCCCTCCATTCAATGAGAGTGATTCCATACTGAACGTGGACGAAACTTAAGGACTTAGAATTTCACTCCAGCTTACGGGAAGAGAAGAAAGTGAAAGATTTCCCACTATTTATACTTTTCGTGAAAGATTTACTACCATTTATACTTCCTGTACCGTGTAGATGACTTGGTAGACGTACGCTCAAGAAATTCTTCCTTCGATTCGTTGACCACAAAATAAATTTCCGTTTTGGGAATCTCTACTACAGACCGACATTCGCTTATCAGATGAACGTCACACGTGTCACAGGTGACGACGATAAGCTTGTAATGTAGAACAAAGTCGAAAACGTTAAGAGACGAAGGCTGCGTAACTAATTCATTCTATCGTCGTTGACTGTGGGGACAAGAAAAATAACAAGGAGCTTTTTTTAACGAGCACAAAGTGGAGAATTTTCTTATGATCTTTTTAAGTGTCTTCGGCTGTGCAACAGTTAGCGTGTGGAAATGTTATATCCAAATTTGCGGGTCAAACCCGATCAAAGCCGTGAATTTTTAAGGGCGAAACAATTCTTCGTACTCTTTCCATCGGGAGAAGTAAATACGGCTGTCCCATGTTGTAGAGTTTCTGCACTATAAAAAGTCCTCAAGCCTGAAAGCTAAATTCAAAATCGCCTGTTTCTGCACCCGAGTGTTAATTTTCATTTCTCAGCCAGGTGGAGAAGAGAGCTCCGCGGAATTTGCGTGGTCAGGGGAGAAGAGCAGGGCTGATAACCTAAGACGCGCCACGTAAAATAAGGGATCACTGAATTGAATGGGATTGAACATTGAATTGTTTATGGCTCCGGCCGTGTGTTTGTTTTTATCGGCGTATGTTCGCCTCGCGGTCGGGATGCGGCTGCCGCGCGTGCGCGCCTCGCGGCGCGTGAGGGAGGCGCGACCGGCACGCGCGCCGTGCGTGTTTGCTTTCTCGCGGCCTACTCTCCGCGCCACCCACCGAGCGCCGGCACCGCACGAAGGCCCGGCGGCGCGGCCCCGACGACACGCGTTAGGTGGCAGCGGCGCTCCCCGCTCGCGTCGAAACCCACCGCCGCGACTTTACAGGACGTTATGTCTGGTTCGCACAGCTCGACGCGGTCTAGATGCACACGTAAGCTTCCGCGGCGACATCCCATAAAGTCTCGGCTATCCGGGAGACGCCGCGTCGTTGGCTGAGAGGCCGGCGTTTCGCCTGGCATGTCGCAGGCTTCCTCAGGGCAGTGGCGAGGACAGTGTCAGAGACTTTCTCACTGCCCTGAAGAAGCCTGCGACATGTCAGGTGAAACGTCGGCCTCTCAGACGACGCGGTGTCTCCCGGAGAGCTAAGAATGTATCAACGCGGTTTAATTTCACCTTTACCAATATCACCTTCATAAGGATTACCAGAGCCAAAAGGTAGCAATATTCTTTATTATTCAAATCAACTAAGAAAGTTACTTCAAACAACAGACATAATAATTGATTACAGGACGATTTTCTGGAGATGAATGTTCATTACGTACAACATTGAGTTCAGTGTCCAGAAGCGCACCGTCGCAAATGAACTGTTTTTTGCAATATTTCGCGGCTGTAATTCTTAACTGAAGAGTAGTCTTAAATAGTTTTTTTTGTTAGTAGGGAAGTTTGTTTGTAACGAAGAGGAAGTAAAGATCGCGCGTGGTACGTGGCCCGTTTGTTAGGTTACCGGCATTGATCAGAGAAACAACGGACGGCAGCCATTCAGAGCAGCCGGTCGCTCCGGTAGAAGGCGGTTGAATTAGACCTAAGTATGTATCTAGTGTCCCAAATCCTGCCACTGTCGGGTCTTGAACTTCGAACCTCCCGGTCATAGTCACTGCAGTCACATCAATTGATGCCCTGAACCACCTAAGCCGATGGAGGTTCGGGAGCGCAGTGTCCTGTGCTTCCACGGGTTAGCCTGCGCGCTTATGTCCCTCCTCCTGCCTCCGCAGTCGGCAGCTGCCCCAGGCACCACCACCTCGGCCGCCGCCTGGCGTGCTCGTAACGCGGTAGCAGTGCCCGGCGTAAACGCAGGGGCCGACGCGCCGTGCCGCTCCGCGTAAACGCGTAAACGCTGGGCGGCGCGCCGCCTGAAACAACGGGACCCCGCCCCCGCCCCGGGCGCCTGAGCTCTCAGCGGCGGAGACGGCGCCCCGCGCAATTTCTCCGCCTTCCTGGAACGCGCTCCGGTTGTGCCGCGGATGGCGCAACCGCCCCTCGCGAAAGCGGTGGGCGGGCGCGGGCGCGGGCGGCGGGCGCCCGGCGGGGAGAGTGAGCGGTGGAACAAATAGGCTATGTTGAAACGGTAGCTCGGTAACGGCTGGTGAACGGTTTATTTATTTTTTATTATTATGGAGAATGAGATAAATTTAGAGAGCTGTGGTTTTTTTAATGAAAACGGTAGTGGATTTTGTGACGCAATATGTTTATGTGTGTAATTTTGTGTTACGTAGGCATAGAAAGGAGCACTTCCGATCGCGAATTTAAATTACTTTCCATTGTTGTCGTTCGGAAGGTAGTGAAATAAAAATGTATACTCTAAAAGGTATTAAAAATTAAATATGTATATCTTCGTAGTTATAATTGTAATGTGGCGGAATTTTGCAAATATAGAAGGCATAACACAGTATCAAGTATAGATAGTTATAGTACAATATTGTCTTGTGTACTAGAAGTCTAACCTTCCGATGTAGATACATGGCTGGTTTGCCAGAAGTACCTGTTGCTTCTTCACTCGGCTTCAGAGACAGCCTGACGGGAATACACATAAAATCTGCAATGCAATGTGAAAGGGGGAGCGACCCGTCATATGTATTATCATATATATGTTGCGTTCTTCGTGTCGAGCATCCGATGTTGACACTCCTGCTTGGAAACGACCTTTCTCTCTGGCGGCGTCATTCTTCCTCCCACGATCCACCGTCTTCGCTGCATCTACTTTAATTGTCGCTTTACCACTCGCCTACAGCCTTTATCGTCTCGTACGTTACAACTCCCCATCGCGCTGCAGCCATGTGGTTAAGGCAACTCTACCTCTGCCGTCGCCGATTACTGCCGACGCCGTCCCACGACTCTCGCGGAACCTTTTCAACGGTCTCCAACCGGGAGAGGTGGCTCAGTGCATCAACTGATGTCACTGCAGTGGCTCTGATCGGGAGGTACTAGGTGCGAGTCCCGACAGTGGCAAGATTTTGGTAGCTTGTCAGATAAGTGGAATTAAGTCACGGTGTGGAGGAGAATTCTAGCGGCTGGCTGCTCTGATCGGGAGCTTTCCGTGGTTTCTTCGATGATCATCAGACAAATACCGAAGCAGTATTCTAACAAACGGGCCACGCCCTGCGGGCAATCTTTTCTTCCTCTTTCTTGTCCTATCTTCATCCCTGACACAGACTTGCAGTAACATGCACTACACTATTACACATGCCACGAGGCCGGTCAGGAGTTTAGAGCTTGTTCCGGCAGGGACGGTGTCATGTTGGTGGAAGGGTTCTTGCCATCCAGTGGGGGAAGATCACAGCCTCCTCAAGAGGAAAAAAGCATGCACTACACTTACGGAGCTAATGACCTCGGTACTTGACGCGCCCGGAATCGCTAACAGCCAACCAACCAACCTCAGCGACTGAATTTCACTTAGCTGAAAATGTCTCCAGTTCCTTCGTCTAGCGTGGATTGCATTACGTGTGCTGTTTTACCTACTTCTCTATTCGTGCGTGTCCCATTCCTGCTGCCCCACAGCGGCTCCGGTTTGTGCCAGCCGTCTCCACCTTTCTTCTGAGAGCGCCGCGCCCCGCTCAACCTCTGCCACCGCCGCGCCCCAGACCTGGCTGCCGCTTCAGACGGTGGTCGCCGGGTCCCGCCACCCGCCCCCCTGCCCCCGCCCCCGCGCCGCCGAAGCCCCTAATCGTAAAAGCCGGTATTGCTTCCGCGCAGCGAGCGCGTCGTCAACGCGTTTTGATGTTTCATAACCTCTGATATACGGGTTTCCTACGCTCCATTTACTGCTGCGGGCTTTTGGATTTACTACTGCGCGCCCCCCGCCCCCGCCCACGACGGAGCGTCTTCGCGCCCGCCGCCTCTCGCGCTGACCTGCGGGGCACGGCGACAGCCGCAGATAACGCCCTCGCTGACGATTAGGCGCGGCCGTTAACTGCAAGTCGTTGACGCGGAGGTTATGCTGATATTGTTTTCCCTGAATGTAGTGAAATCGTATTCCGTTCACTGCGGTTATTGTTGTATTTTACTAACACGTGCTTCGGTTAGGATGCTTTTTGAGTGTGGCACACTTGTGTACTTTCTGTACAAAAGTAAAATTTGTTAAACTTTTGCTGGTTGTGTGAAATGAACGGTTATGCTGTGTATAATGGTTTCTTCTCAGAGCAGAAATATTAAGTTTATTTGTAATCGTTTTACTCGAAATTGAGTATCATGATTTGTTCAATATATATTTCCAATGTATATTGTAAGTATTTCCAATGTATATTTCCAATAAATGCATTTGATTTAAGCGTCTTTAATGCTCAGCCGTTCTATTTTTTTTCTTGGACAACTGTCTCTTTGAAGAAGATGATTGCAATATTTTTAATGTTTCCTGCGTTGAAAGAGTAGAGAAAAAATACTGTGAATTGACATTGGAACACGAGCAGTTGACTTTCACATTTCTTACTTTTTTAATAATGAACTTCCTGAACATTGTGTGTCCTAGCAGAGTAGGCATTTTTATTGTTCCTCGTATCCACTGTTGAGTCTCTCTTTCTCGTTCATATTGCCTGCTTTTTGCCGTGTGCGTTTTTTGACAAAAATAATTTAAAAGGTTTTTCTGATAATTATTTATCTTGTTGAAAGTCCATTGTTGGTTCTGAACAATCAAAGCTTGAATATATCTGACGAGATTCACAATTTCCATAAATCAAGAAATTTGGGGAATGTGAGAAAACGGGACTACTTTACTTTACTCTTCTTCCTTATGTCTTTCAATTTTCTTGCAGGGCACTTCCGACAAAGAAGCCGGGATGCAAGATATCCGAGGATAGTCTCAAATTCGGGAATTTACTTTTAGCTGAAATTGCGTTATGAGTATTAGGACAATTTTCACTTGAAACGTACGCTCTTAAAGATAACTTAATTTCTCAATGCGTCGGATAAAGGATGTTGCTTTTTGTAATAAAAATGGAAATTAATATCAAATCCATCAGTCATTTCGAAGATGCTATTCTCCTAAAACCCTAACCACCGCCATCATTTTTAATTAGTTCAGTGATCGTTGAAACGTTGCAGTAAACAATCATCAATCAAAGGGAACAGAGCGAACAAGTGTGCGCCTCTGTAGCAATACACATGCAAACTGGAGGTGTCTGGGTGTGAAGCGAAAGCCCTTCATAGTCGATGGAGGTTACGTGATGCGCGACCGTCGAAAGAATGCCGCGAGCATTGTCAGCGTGGCGTGGCGTAGCGCCGTGTGGCGTGGCGTGGCGTGGCGAAGGCACGAAAGCGTTCTGGGACCCCGACCTATGCCACGTGGAGAGGAGGCGCGAGGGCCATTCGACCGCGTGCCGCGGCGGCCCTTTTACCCTCGCACCCTTTGTGCGCAGATATCGTCGCTCTCCACGGGCCCGTCGCGCGTTGCAGGGTGCGTGTCGCATGCGGCACGACGTTGCGGTCGGTCGAGGCATTGTGACGAGGCGTCCTTTGTGATGGATATCGAGGGAGATGCCATTAGAGGTTCGCTTTCTGCTCTTCGGCACGTGGGGCGGAACTGCGTCGCTCTAGTTTGTTTTTTAGGTAGTGTTTTTTTTCCTTCTCGAATGTCTTTGAGATGGTTTTTGAATATGTATCTGCTGCTTTGCCTAAGCGGTAACCAATAACATATTTAGTCTATCTTTTTTCACGTCTTCATTGATTGAAGTTCTTTTTCTTGGGGGTCAATCTATATTCAAGATGGGGTTCTGCCCTAGAGTTATGTCGTTGTAAGTCGTCGAAAAAAATTAAATTTCTTCTCTGCGCGTTTTCATTTTTTTGAGATCTTATGTCCGATCTTCGTGAGTGAATAATGTAGAAAGCTCGGTAAACAATTGGTGGAGACGTATTTCATTCATCTATCGCCTACAGATATGTCTACAAAAATATGACTCGTCATTTTCCTCTCATTTGATAATTCTCGTGAAGACCTCTTCATTTCACAGGAAAAATACGTAACCAACTAACCATAAGATTTACCTCCATGAATCTAATGGGAGACCTTTTCGTGATGAGAACAAACATCCTTCCGAATTCTGGCTGGTCTGTACAGTCGCCTGTCACGGGAATTCCTAGCCGCACTGATCAACGATAAAATAACTCCGGAGCGATGTTTGAAACTCGATTGAAGAGCATTGTAAGGCGAGCGAAGGGAGCCGGTGGGGCGTCTTGTTTCGGGGAGACGTCCTGGGAATCGGCGGCGAGCGTAAGCAAACGCGGCGGCGGCGGCGGTGGGAGCAAGATTCGCGTCCCGGCCGCTCCGAATACGCTGCGAGCTGTGTGCGGTGGCCGTCCCGCTGAGGGAGGCTGTACACGGGACCTGTCCAAACGCACCTGGACGCGATGTGGGCGTGGGCGGAGGCGCCCTTCCAGGAAGCGCTGGGAAATCGATCGCCCGCCACCGTCGGGTCATCGGCGCGGTCGTGGGACAGCGGCGCGAGGGGGCGGGCGGGCGGACCCGCCGCCGCCTCGACCACGCCGCCGCCGCCGCCTGGGCCTCCCCGCGGCGCGGCGCTCCCGAAGCCCGGACAAGCTCATCGCTGTTGACTCAGCCAACACGGCAGCTTATTCAAAGAGCCCGATATGTTTAAACAGCTTATTTACCTTTGTCTTGTTTCTTAATTTGAGTCAACATGTGCCGACAACCGGCGCACAGTATTCTCCCTGCAATTTGCCAGCGATGTGCCGGAGTGTGTGTGTGTGTGTGGGTGTGTGCGTGCGGGGGCGCTGGCTACAGCCGTTTGTGTTCCCCCGCTGTGAACAAGCCGCTGGCCGGCTACCGGTCGTACGCGAGCCCGGAGGAAAGCGAATCGGCGAGCGTGGAGGGCCCTCCGTGCGGCCGTGCCGTGTGCCAAGGGCGGGGCGCACGGCGCGGGGCGGCGTGCGGATAAGGCGTGCGTCTTGGCCGGCGCCGCGCCACGCCGCGCCGCTGCCCCCGGCGCCGCCCGCTTGGGGCGAACGCCCCCGCGCACCCGCCGGCCTCAAGTGCGACCTCGGGCTATAGGCGGCTTGATTGGAGACCATTGTTTTTTTCGTTCTAAACATATAAAGTACTTCGATTTGTTTTAAAGTGGCCGATGTCATTATGTCAGTGTTACACCTCCTGCCTGCGTGTAAAAATAATATTTTTTATCATTGTTAAGCACGTTTCTCACGCTACTAGCCCCGTTGAGAAGCTCGTCTGCGAATTAAGATTCATTTTGTAACGGAGGTGACGTAACAATGCCCTAATATCAGTGGCCACTTTAAAAAAATTCGAAGTATATTTATAATGCGAGTGGTAAAAGTAACAATTTTTTTTTGCGGGTAGGAAAGGTGGCTACAAGAGGCCGATAGGCCTATCACTTTTATAGATGCGTGCGTTATACATTATTTCTTAAACCGCATTACTGACTTTCAACTTCTTTTAATTCAAGTGTACAAATCACTTAAAAACAACATTATGATTAGTAGTAGGTGATGCGGTCACTCGAAATTATTCTGTTTTCTTTGTTGCATTCACGTGTTAATTTGAACACACGAGCATCGTCTTAATTAAACTTTTAGTTTGCTAAACATACCCTGAAAGTACCGCTTTTACTAGTGTCTGTCTGAAAATGTATGTACTTCCAATTCAAATTAGCCGCTGTAACTAGGTTGTTCTTTCTTCTCTGCAAGAAGAGATGAATTCTATATCTGAATTATTTAACGAGGGATTTTTGTATGAAATTAAGTGCGTAGATCTTTTTCCGTTATCTCTGGGCGTCCCTGCTGTCGGATTGTAGACTGAAAGATGAACAATCTCCTTCGGTAATTAGAGCTAATAAATACAATTTGATTGCAAGTAACTATCGGGTCGCATTCCCGTGTATTGATCAATGTATGCAGGAAAAACATTCAAATTTGAATCTACATCTCTTTTATTAAATTTGTTAAAATTTGATAACAAAATATAATGGACACGCCCTAACGTAAGCTACTGTGATGATTTTTTTTTCAAACCAATTCTTTTCATAATATTAAAACATAATGTAAGTAATCGTTTAAATTACCTTCAGAAATGATTTGGTTATATGAAGAAAGTTTTTAATCTTATTATACCTTATGTAAACTGGTAGAAATAATTACCCAAATTGACGCAATTTTCACAACTATTTTGATATCGATCCAGAATTTCGTGGGACCACTGCAACATCGAAAATATGTCGGCCAACAACCCTTTGTTCGACGAAATGTGGTCTTGCAAAATGATAAATGTAAATGCCATTCTGTGCACCCAGCGATCTTGACGTCGATCGCTTTGGCCCAAGTATTCGGTGGTACATAAATACTCTATGAACTTAAGAATTAATTCCTTTTGCCGTGTTCCTATTAACGAACTCTTGCGTAATCATTTCAGTTGTTACAGGAAGGTCCAACTACCATTGACAGTAGATCCTGACCATTAAATGGTAGCGTTAAGGTTTCGTGTAATTTTTGGCTCGCAGAATACCTTGACGTATATCTGTGAAAACTTTACTGACAATTGATCGCATTGTCTTTGGCCACCATTTAGTTAGACCAGGTTTTCAGCGAACTGGGTAGTCCAGGTGGCAGTGCCAAGTGAGAGTAGCACCAGGATCCGAATAACGTATCTCTGCAATTGGTAAAGTTTGTTAATGTTCGCTACTTATCTAGCAGTTACACGACGTCGGGCAGCATTTGTCTGACACTTGTATTTCCGCAGCATATTGTCTGAACGAAATATCTTGCCTCAGTGTTCTGCGTGCAACCGTTTGTGTTATAATAACTATTCCCAACGAGATTAATTAAATGCTAAATGACGAACTGGCGGAGAAAGAATAAATTTTATCATTTTATAGATTTCTCTTTTTATTCTAGTTTCCCATTAGCACAATTACGTAAATTTAATGAAGTATTTGTTGGGTCCCCTGTAACATACAGTAATAACCATATACTATATAACCACTTTTATACTATATACCACTTTTTCTACAATATGAGACCTTTTGAACCGTCTGTTGCGTTTTTTCAAATTTAGATCCTCAGGGTATCTCCATTCCATTGTATGGTCGATCAAGACACTGAAACTCAGAATCTGAATAAAATAAAATTGAAGGAATAGAGACAACTAATCTTTCTCGATAATATCAGATTACGATACTATTTGATTATCAGTGCAATTGTATCTGTTCTCTGCCTATATTAAAATGTTTACTCACACGACATAACAAATCTATAATGCTGTGAAGCACAGTTGAAGAGCTGGCCGTTCATAGGGATTTGTTGGACTCGCATTATACACTGTCGATCAGATAATATTGTTTGTGATGAATGTTCGTCCCGCTTAGAGCATGCGTTTGGAATTTTGAGGGCATAACAGATTTGCCAAGGGGTGTAACTACAGACAATCATCCTGCTGTTTGATGTACTCGAACGTTGCGAAAATTGGAAAAGCTCAAACAAAATTATTTTTGTTTTTATTATTATTATTATTATTATTATTATTATTATTATTATTATTATTATTATGTGCCGCCGGCACTCGGCATTCGTTGATATATTCAAATTTTCCTCTATTTTTTGTGACTTGAATTAAATAAATTCGAACAAATTTTCTTCACTTCAGTTTCACTTGCCTTTAAAATTTTAACCCATTCATTTAAGAACTCTGTTGTTTTCAGGTGTCGCCTTAAAATTATACTGTTGCCAATAACGAGGCCAAAGTTTTTAAAGTGTACGTGTAATGCAATATTAATTGACTGACATATATTTTAGCATGCTTTTTAGTATACCTTTGCGTATTCCACGGTAGTTGAAAGTCTGTTGCACAAATTTTGGTTGAAGAGATCAAAGTTTTCGGTAAATACACTAATATTTACGATGAAAATACGGAAAATTTGATAATTTTTGTATTGGTGCAGTTGCTCTTCTGGCACTGAAGGCAAGTGGTGTCATAGTTCGCTATTAGAAAGCTAAGCAGGAACGTCGATTACAACCATGTTCAACATTGGGTGCAACAAATATTTTGATGGCAGCGGTCAATGTTCTAAGTAAATATACTAATATTTACAGCCAATACACGGATTTAGTATTTTTTGTGTGGCGCGTTCGATCTTTTGGCTCAGTAGGCAAGTGGTATCATAGTTCGCTTTTAGCAAGCTAAGCAGGATATTCTGTTACAACTTCGGTTAAGTTGAAGGTCGATTACAACCAATATTTTGATTGCAGCGGTCAAAGTTCTAGGTAAATATACTAATATTTATGGCTAATGCACGGATTAAATATTTTTTGTATTGGCGCGTTCGATCTTCTGGCTCAGCAGGCAAGTAGTACGTTCGCGGGGTGCAAGCCAGCAGCGGTCGGCCGGGTCCAAGCGCCTCTAGGAGCCATCCGCCAAACGGTCGGCGCTTGTCGGCGTTTAATTCGCCAATATTAGTAATTCCGATTTAAATATTTGCCAGGCGGGCGGCGGCACGGCCACCAAAGAGGCATCTCCCC
>BOPP01000401.1:317483-349642 GCA_017312745.1 Gryllus bimaculatus
ATTTATAGAAAAGAGAGAGATTTTTGCGTTTGGACGTACCTCATGTTGTGTTGTGATGCTTCCAAGAGGGACGTACGCCCACTAAAGGACTTGGTTCGTGTTCTCTAGCAAATTGAGTACCAGGCAAACTTAGGCAATGTACGTCCCATTCCAGATTTTAACCCGTAAGAATGTTTCCGGTAATTTTTTTGTTTAGTTTCCAAGTAATTATTTTATTGTGATACATTGTTCAACATTTTCCAGTACATGTATCTTCTATAATGCTTCATTTTGCCGATGCAAATGTAATATATCCTTCTTTGGATAGTAGTTCTTTTAATCATAGTGTTAACATCTCAGTGCATGTAAAACCTCTTTAACAGGGATTTTGTGAGTTTAAGCCACTGATGTAAAGAATCAGTTTTAATATATTCGTGGTTAAATGAGTACGTGCTAGTGAGAGTTACTACTTATGGGAACATTACGTATTTCCAAAGCAATTTACAATTGGATTCCGTGGTCCGTCGCGTAATGCTGTTTTTCAGTTGCCAGTGCTGCCCCTGGCACTGGGTTTACTGGGGCCGGCGGGAGGGGTGGGGGGGCAGGGTCTGGGGCAGCGAAGAGGGCGCTGGCTGGTGCGAGCGGGCGGTAATAGTCCGTGCTGCGTGCGTCGTGCGTTGGGGAAAAGGCCCTTTTCTCCTCCTTCGCCGCCGCCCGCCGCTCGCGGCCACGGGCTCTCCGGCCGGCGCCTTTGACGCCGCCGCCGCCGCCGCCAACCCTCCACGCGCTCCCCGCCCTCCTCCACTCCCGCCCCGCCTCCCCGCAGACGCCAAAAAAACTACCGTGTACCGTGGCTTCGTATCTGCGAACTCTGTCGTCATCACGGCAAAGCTTTCCTCCTCCTTGATACCCCCGACCCCTTTCCGACGTCGTCAGCTACATTCACGATCGCCGACGCAGCCGTGGCTTCCAACAACGGCGCGGGGCCTCTCGTCCCCGAGACCATTTGCACAGCCCCTCTTGTCTCGCCGCGCCCTGAGCCACCCGCCTCGCACGCGTGGCCCGCGTGCGCGTGCCCGTGCCCGTGCCCGTGCGTGGCTGCCTCAATGGGCCCCGGTCGCGGCCGCCCATTCAGCTTCACTTTCTCTTCGGGCGCGTCCTCTTCTCACAATGGGGCGGGGAAATGCGGCCGTGTGTCTGTGGTCTGGGCGATGGGACACAGCACTGCTCAAGTAGCGTTAGAGAATCTTTATTGGGTACGCGAAGTAAGGGAATCGGCGCGTCTTTTTCCGTAAACGAGTTTACATCCTTTCAAGTCGGCGTTTTCGCTTACAAGCCGTTACGTAATGAGGATATACATTACTATACTCCCTGCTAAGTGTAAGATATCCTGTTAAATGAAATTAGATTATTAACAGATTTACAACTTAAAATTCATGTTTTATTAAGTAGTATTATTGATTAATGTAGGAACTTCCAGATGAATCGTAGGCTATGTGACGTGCATTCTAGGTAAATGCATGTTGCTCCGAGATATTCCCTACGAACTGCCAGTTTCCTTGCTGTTAATTCTTTCTGTTTACCACCTGTATTCCACTTTAATTTTATTTCTTGTGCTTGTGCATTACGGTTAAGCGTCACTGTATTATTACTTTAGGAATCTCCAGATCACCATCGATTCGATATCTTAGGAATCTAAAGAGTGAAAATATTCGTGTAAAATTAATTTATGTATCGTCAACAAATAATTGTTGGAATCCTAAATCGGCAATAAAAAATATTTAATGCATGCTCTCATATTAAATTTAATGATCATTATATTAATTTCTAGCAGTGGCGCAAAGGATGCCTTGCCTTTGTATTCTAAGGGAGTTAAGAATGAAACCTCTTACCCAAAATAAAGTGTAGCATTCATTCCCCTTTCTTCATATTGTGTCAGATGGTAGCTATTGGAGAAGCATCTCAAGAAATGGAATATTTCCCTGCGCCGTCTAAAACAAGGAGAGCTGCCGATACAGTATAATTCGCTCCCAGTTCGGAACAACGCGTTTGACAGTCACGTGGCTGACGGTAGCCGTGTGTGCATGTGGTTAGCAAATAACGAGACAACGTTTGAAGCAGCGTCTCTCGTAGATATTGTCTTACGAGCTGTAGCGCACGTCCTGCGCGCCGCGGCACAAAGCGCCGACGCCGCCACCGCCACCGCCACCGCCACCGCCACCGCCACCGCGCCTCGCGACTCAAGTCAAGCGGGCTGCCCCGCCCCCCCTCCCTCTACCCCCACGAGCGTCGTCGTGCACTCGCGCCGAATCCGCCTCACGCTGTGGGCCGCTCGCTGGGACTCGACCGTGGCCATTGTTTGTGACATTGTGGCAATGGGTTTATAGGTCATTTTTTGTGAGCTATATCACCATTTGCCATGCACTGAACGCTGACCGTGTCAGTTTCGGGGGTATATGTATATGTAACTCGTCTGTTGACTTTCGTCTAAAACTACGCGCAGTATTTTACAACTGTCATTATTTTTTAAGTGTATGTCTGATGAGCTTTATAATATTTACAATATAAGACATTAGAAAAAGTGTCCGCTTCTTATTTGCAGCAATGTGGAATACAGTGGAATCTAATTTCACAACACATAACGATACGTGCATAACATGTGGTTTACTACAGACATTGAGCAGTACGTAATCTTGTAACATTCCTACGTTAACTGGCCGTTTTTTACACAGCCGGCAGGCGCAGGTCCTCGAGAGGTGGTATGGGCCGAAGGTTAAGTCAGTTTCAACAACACATCTCTAACGCGCATTTGAACCTCTTGTAATAATTAAGTCATGCTTGCGACAAGACACCCTCATCACACAATAATAATAATTAAAAATAAATTATAATTATAATCATTTATAATCAATTATAAACCAGAATTTTTATTGCAGAATTTTAAATGTATTTATCTTATAATGAGACTGTACTACGACCCCTACCCCTATGTAACGCAGTGTAACGCTGCCTCAAACAAATACCGCGTACAAGCAAAGCTCGAAGAATTACTTTGCTGGCGTTTCTTGCACTGTATGATCCAGTCGTGATTCCTTACAGACATTTCCCCGTGCAGGCGCAACTATAATGGCATTCCCTGTCCTTCGCTTTGCCGCCGCTCTGCCTCCGCGTGCGCTCGCGTCGCGTCTGGCCCTCTCCTCCCCTCGCCCCGCGCGCCCGCCCGCCGCCTACGGGGCGGGGCGCGGCGGGCAGAGGGCACCGGCGCAGCGCGCGCGCGTTATCTCCGGCGGAGACAAAGCCGACGCCGATGTTGCCGCCTCCCGCGGGACGCGCTTATCTGAAATTAGTGTGAACTGCTCTCGCTCGCCGCCCTCCACCCTTTGCCGCCTCCGCTCCGCTTCGCCCGTCCCCAACCTCTCCCACCGTTCCTCACCCCGTCAACGACATCCATTCGCGCAAATCGCCGTTTCCCACGTGCATTCGCCGGCCTGCTTCTCGTTTACCGCTCCCTCTGCCCTTCTCGCCGGCCTGCTTCCGCACCGCGCCGGTCACAGGAGCGTGTGCACCCTCATCGTTGAATGTGCGAACCTGCCTCCCCCGGCCGCTGCGCTGCCGCCGTCTCCACGGCGGCCCTCTCCTGGCTTGGCGGAGCGCCTTCTCGCCTTCAACCCCCCTCCCCTCCCTCCCTCCCTCCCCTCCCTCCCCTCCACCCTTCCCTCCTTCCCTCCCACCCCTCCCTCCCTCCCTTCCTTCTTCTCCTTCCTCTCCCCTTCCCTTCCCACCCTTCCCTCCCTTCCGTCCCTTCCCTCCCTTCCCTCCCTCCCTTCTCCTTCCTTCCTCCTTCCCTCCCTTCCCTCCCTTCCCTCCTCCCCTCTCCCTCCCTTCCCTCCCTTCCCTCCTTCCCTCCCTTCCCTCCCTTTCCCTCCCTTCCTCCCTTCCCTCCCTTCCCTCACTTCCCTCACTTCCCTCCGCTTCCCTCCTTCCCTCCCTTCCCTCCTTCCTCCCTCCCCTCCCTCCCTCCCCTCCCTCCCTCCCTCCTTCCGCGCGGAGGGAAAAGTGTCGATTGGCGGCCGAGCGAGTACTCAGGCGCCGGGGAAACTGCTTTACCTTCTGAGCGCTCGCGCGCCGCAGGTAATGGCTGCGTTAATTACGCCGCACCCCTCCCCCCTCTGCCACCCTGGCAAGCAGGGGCCCCCCTCTGCCACCTGGCAGCGCGCCGCCCGCGCCCCCGTGCGCCGAGTGCTAAGGCGCGGGATGCCCGTCCGAGACGCCCCCTGCGCAATTTGCTGCGCGTTGAGCCCCGCGCCTGCCGGCCTCGCCGCCTCCCTGCGCCTGCGACCGCCGGCTGTCTACGAAACGATCAGTTGACGTAGGGCTGTTACGATATTACGTGCTGCGCGATGTCGGTTGTAAACCACATGTTACGCAAGTATCGTTGTGCGTTGGGAAATACCAAAAGAATTCTTTGGGGACGTCCAAAAATTACGTAACGCATATGTGGAGTATTTTCAATCCCCTCTCGCCTCCCCCCCCCTGTAACACATCTGTAACGCGCACTTCAACCTAATAATTACGTAATACTTTATGATAACTAACGTGAAAATGAGTTGGTAGTGCGGACTGCACGCAACTGTAAGATTGGCGGCCATGTTTGAATGGAAGGACGCGTAGGAATGTTTCTGACAAGCCGTGCACACGCCGACGTGGATGACGCGTATGCTCCGAGTCTACTGCACCAACGAAATTGGATTCTAGAAAATAATAGGTTATAAATAAGTTTAAATATTTTGTTCGTTGTCTAATAGATTCAATCAATACGACAGTGATGGAAAATATTTTAATTTATTGTAACAATTTATACAATATAACTTCTTTAATTTATTACATTTTAAATTTAATTTGTTAATATGGTAATGACTTAGTGTAAGAGTGAATAAAAAAAAGTGTTTCAGCAATTGCTGAAAGATTTTAAAAATAAATATCAGCATTACGTTACACTTAACTACGATCCTCTACCCCTATGTTACGCAGTGTAACGCTGCCTCAAACCCCCCTCCTCCCCCTCTTCAACGTTTCGTATTTCATGTGCAACCCCTTTAGTACTCTTTTCTTGTATGAATTTGTTCGGCTACTATTGTATTAAAATTTATTATTCCAGACCAGATAAAAAAACAAAAAATACAACATAGGATAATGGGATAGAAAATGCGATGAAGGAACGAGGTCTTTTAGAGGAAGATTGGAAACATCGAAGGACGAGACGACGGAGATGCGAGAAGCGGCGTCAGCTGCAAAGAACCTCGCTATTAGCGAGTTGCCAATATTCTGATACTACTACACTTACGAAAGTGGAGCTACGAAAGGGGATCTGATATCAAATTGCGACCTTCAAGTTCAAGAATTGATGCTCCCGATTGGATATCACGCCCCATCTCTACTCACCAAATGTAGAGAAATTTAAATCCGAGAAGGGCAAAGCAAGTAGATTAGACGAAAGTTGTAATTTACGCTGTAGGTGCTGATAAGTAACATTCATTGTCTACGCTTTTTTATTGAATTCAGCAACTGTCTTAAGTGGATTGCTTTATTACAGCCCTCCAATCTGGGTCGAGATTCTCGTTCAACAAGTCCCTTCTTCTTTTCTTGGAAGCAGTTCTTCCAAAGAGATAAAATAACCGGTCTGTTTTAGAGAGTACTTGATTCAGCTAACAAAGTTGATACCAGGCACTTGCCCTGCAATTAAGCGAAGAAATTACCTGGAAATTATAGTGGAAACAGCGCGTGCTGGGCGTTGGGGTGGTGTCCGGTGCTTCCAATGGTGGCACGTGGCACGTGGCACGTGGATCGCCTTCGTAGGTACAAATTGCGGCGTCGCACGTGCCTATGCTGGAGCGACCGTTTCGGGTCCAGTCATGTGCCTCTCTCTACACGTACTTGCTGCCGCCGACGCTGCCCCGCCCCCTCGTAGTCTGGGGTAATTATGAACCCATTTGCTGCTACGGTGAGATCAAACGCACCTCAAGAAAAACTCTTGCTGAAACTCGTTCCTACTCGGCTCGTTATTGGAGAAACATTTTTGCTACCGCGTACTCATCCTCGTCGTCGATGAGGTCTTCTGTGTGTTCAGATGGTTCCCTGCTATCTAAAATATGTTTTGTCGTATTTGCTTCCCGTGTGGCTAAATATTATCTGTTTTTTGTGCTCTAGCTTTTTTTTTAATCTTGCCTGTATTCATCTAAATAACCATCACTCAACTCATGTGTTGGAAGAATTTTTTTAATACGAATACTAGAACATCCCGTTACTGGGATGTGTACGAGTACATAATTTTGCTTATCATTTATTTCGATTGTTTGTTTTTTAGATTCAACTTCGATTGGACCGTTTGTCGTTTTTTCATTGCAATTTCGTCGTCTGTTTTTATCTTTTTTGTGATCATCCTATGCACACCGCCATATCTGCTTGTACAAAGATGTAATTATTTCTGATCTGACAATCGAACTTTTTAGTTTTAACGTTGCCAGTCCCCTGGTATTGCTTCACATTTTCTTCCAGTGTCTTTAGCAAAAGTATTATTTACTTCCAATTAAGCACTAATACTTATTATCCTCTGGTTTTATTTGTGCAATCAGTGACTTACTTGTCTTGGTAAAATTATGAAAATGTCTCCTTTCTTCACATTGAGTTAAATTCTGATGTATTGGTGTAAGAAACTAATTTTTTGCTACATGCGAATTGTTATTATCCTGTTTATGCAAAATGCAACAAAGTGTGAACCAACATTTAACAAAACGCTTAAACACATTAATACAAAGTCTGATAACATAAATATCGTTTGATAAGTAGCCGTCCCGAAGCCGCTGGCATTACGTGGGCTTTCAGAGGTGGCATTTACGCATTGACTTGCCGATATCACAGATAGACTACATGGTAGTACACGCGGTAGATATACTTGTCACTGTTTCGGATGAAATACACGACAAACCACTGTCACTACGTGGTTGTATACGTCAATTCACTTATTAGGAATAGCACGAGAATGCAAAAAAAAAAGTGCAAGAACTGTAGTTACAGTAAATGTAATGTACATGTGTACATTAAATTTAATTGTACAGTTACACTAAATTTAATGTACACGTACTTTAAAGTTACTGCACGTGTACATTAAATTTAATGTATGTACATGATACTTTCATGTACTTTTACATTAAAAGTAATGCAGAAATTTCTGACAGTGTATGTATGCTCTATATACTCGCACAATAGAGCACACTCGGTACAATCTGGGAATAGACGAGGCTTCCTGCGGGCGAGGGGGGGTGGGGGTTCTTGTTCTTACCCCCCCCCCCTCCTCCACTCCTAGCATTCATGTCGGCGCCCCTTCCCACTCGCTGTCACCTGGACCCCCCGCGTGCCCTCTGGAGCGCGTTCCAGCCAGGGAGATGCGTCACTACACGAGTAATATTTGAAATTTATAGCCATCAGAATATTTTTTTCTTTTCTGGCTGACGTACAACACCTTCAAGAAGAGCGTATCTATGAAATCCGCCGTGATATTAAATTCTCTCTTTGTGAAGGGAGGTTCTCGAAATTCCGCTCTTGTGTTTACAAGAACACTAACGTACAGTAGTCATATTAGATTAGAAATTAGATAGATTGGAATTTTTATATGAAAAATTATGTAGTTAATACTAATGTTAATACTAACATGTAACACTAATACTAACATTAATACTAGTAATACTAACATGTTGTAATTCATTGTAAAAACGGTAAAGAGATACTCTAGAAGACATTTCCTCACGAACAATAATAGGAGTGAGTAAATCAAAGTAAATTAGCCTATTCGTTATCTGCTAATTAAATAGGTTAAAGTTTTTGTCATTTTGTGAAAGTGGTTCTTAGAGGTGTGGAAGAGAATTGAAGATTGCTGATTGGGTGGTCTTCATTTTGCTGAGGTGGATGACTGCCGTAGTTTGCAGAAGGCACCGTAACTATTTAATTAACATGTGGAAAGTTATGAGAAGTTTTGAATTTCGTAATTTTGGATGCCAAGAGTAGACATTAGTGATTTTACGCTGCAACTCGGCGAGCGCAAACAAAAATACATGTAAGTTGTAAGCAGATCTCGCGTGCCGTGGAAGACAGAAGGCAGGGCCGGGCCAGTGCGCGTGTAACGAGGTGCCGGGCTACTGTGGCGCGGGCAAGCGGGTGGGCGGGCGGCACCTGATCCATATTCATGGCGCCTTCGATGCGGCGCGATTTATTGGGCTGCGCGGGGCGGGCGTGGCCCTTCGCTGACCTCTTCATTACGGCCGCCTCCGCCGCCGGGCGCTACCGACTAACGCCAGAAGGGCGCGGCTCCAGCCCGCCAGGTAATCACGCGTCAGCGGAGTGGCTGCTCGATAACTCCAACCCGGCGATGTCGCCGATATTGTTAATTGCTTCTCACCTTCGCTGTAGTGTCCGGTCATACAGACCTCAAGATTCCTCCGAAGATTGTTTCAGAGCTTGAGTTAGCCTGTGGTTTTCTTCTTCCGTTTTGAGTATGCAGTATGCTTCATTATTGGCGTTTCTTCACTTCTTCCACTCTCGGCACAATACAGCGTTCTACTGGACAGTGTCAGGCAGCGAGAACATGTGTCTCAACAAAAAGAATCTATTGTGGAATACCCCTGGCTGCCGCTAGATCTAGAACACGTAATGAATTGCGTACGTGTTAAAAGATTCTCCTCAATGCCAATTCAACTCTAGCTGTTACCCGAAATTCACGCTGTTATAATGTAATTAGAGAATTATGAAACGTTTGTTTCATGATTGTAAAATCTTCCTATTTTCTGACGGCGAGTTAATTATTGTGGTTGAGAAAATGGAAGTTAATAATTTACGAAAGTTTATTCCTGGAACTTTTCAAGTCTTCTTCATTGTCATGTTGGGGCGTGACGTAACGTGAAAATACTGTGGTGTGTGTAAGGAAAATCAGTGTTCTCAATAAAAGATGCACATACATAGTTTTAGGAGCATACTTTATTTAATTTTCCCTTTTTAAGTTACATACCTGTAATGTAAATCTGAAATACATTACTATTATTCATATTCTCTCATTCATATTTTTTAATGTAATTGAAAACTTACCTTCCAATTCTCTAAATATAGCAAAAAATTAACTCCCAAATATTCGACTTGACCGTTTTATCATTTTTTCATGCATTACGTCAATACATGATTTGTTTTAATAATGAATGAGTACACAATTCCTTTTTCGCTTGATCTGTAAAATGATTCAAGAATGTCTACATTGTCTTATGTCAACATAGGTATTTCGTTTTCAACTAACAACGCTCTCTCTTTATATAGGATGAAATATGTTTTTAACTTTCTTTCCGAACATGTTCAACGGATGTTACTTCTGAGTGTGATTTTTATCGTTATTTTCGTATGAAAACCGCGATCTAAGAAACACAGCTTCCGCAGCGAACAGCTTCCGATGCCCACGCGGTCGGCTCCGCTTCCACGAACCGCTGCCTAGTTTTTCGTCCGGAAAAGTGAGCCAAAGTGCTTCTTTTCTCCCTCGTTTTGCCCCGGCCCGCTCACGAGCCCTTATTAATTTCAATTTGGGGGACTCCGCTCCGCCAGGTAGAGACCTTCACTCGAGGGGGAAAAAACGCGCAGTGTTTGCCAGCAGAATGTGAAAAATGGTTGGGAACGTCGCGGTCGCCGTCATTGCGTATATTAAGTACCTTCCGGTTGCGACATAATGAGGGGAAGAACCTTACTCGCGGAAGTTTTGATGATACGTCAGGCGTAATTGGATCACATTAGTCCTCCCCATTATCTTAACCTGCTACTCATGTGACGAACGTGGTCGTTGCGCGCCCGGTTATTGAGGAAGAGGCGGGTTTTTCGCTGGGGTTGTGCTTGCTATAAACGATGCACCGACTGCGGAGCGGGGCTGGGCCGTGCCGTGAACGTTTCCAAACGTTCAATGCGATATGGCCGTCCGTGCTTCGGAAACATGCACTTTAAATGTCGTTAATGGAGATGTAATTCTGAGGATCGTAACTTTCGTTCAAAACATAAAAGGTCATCAACAGTATGCAAGGAATATCATGTGCAAGATAGCAATTTGTTGCGTTACACGTTGCTGTGATTTAATGATTATGATAAGATCCTTAAGTGAGCGCTAATTTTGAGCCCAGACGAACTTGTGTAATGAATGCAACCAATACTGAACGAGAAAGTTGTTTTTGTTGTGCACATTACGTTTGCTTATAATATGTTATTCAAGATAATTTAACTAGAATTATAAGGTAATAAAAACTTTTAGGAACAAGAAGAGGACCATCTTGTGTCTGTAGAGATGAGAAGCGTTTCAAAAAGTTCTGCAATTTAATTTCAAGAAATGAAATTTGAAAATTGTAGATAGAGTTATTTCTGCAGATAGGTGTATACAACCTGATGGCAGAACACTACAATTAACTATTACAATTAGGAATATTAATACAATGTAATTTTAAATCATTTTAAGAGGCTAATAGAAATAACAGTAATAATAATTATTATATCATAACAATGAAGACAATAATAACAATAATAGCATTAACTACATTTCATGACTGTCCTGCACAGAATTTTAACTAATAAACACACTTCACTTCACTACTCTTTCACCTCACTTCTCTTTCACCTCACTTCTCTTTCTACGTCTCTATTGCACTACACTTCACAACACGTCACGACACTCCAATTCAACTACTACTTCAAATATAATTATATATTCAATATAGCAATGCATTTAATAATAATTATCACAATACTAATAATCATAATTACAACAATAATAAAATAATTACTATTTGAATAAGCCTAACTTATTAATAAATTTTACATTTGTCCTTAGTTAATATAGTTTTAAATCTTTGTTCGCCTAGAGGAAAGGGTTCGGTGGCTGTCGCATGCAACATATTCCAGTCCGTTATTGTTCTATTTGTGAAGAAAAATCTTTCAGCACCTTTTTTCTGTGTCCTCAACTGAATTTTGTGCTTGTGATCCCCTCTAGTAAAGTAAGTGGTTCTGTCGAGTCGAATGAAAATATCTTTCCAAGCAGCTTAACCGGCATACAGAGCACGGTTTCTCCTTAACTTTCCTGATTTCTTGAGATTCTCATTCTACTTTCTTCCTATTACTATTGAAAGTAAGTTTACATGCTGTTCTCTGTTCTCTATTCAAATATTCCTTTTGTGAATTTCTGTAAGGTCATGACTTTAGTCACATTAGTCATATAAATCACTACCCTAAAGAAGCCTGCGATATGACAGGCGGAACGTCGACCTCTCTGCAAACGACGCGGCGTCACCTGGACAGCCAAAAAGTCAAGGAACTCGAGCCGCGGATGCCTACGTGTACAATTTCATTAAGGGTCCCATACGGGTCCCATAAGGGTTCGATAAGGTTACCGTTATCGCAAGCTCTTTTCTGGTATTAGGTGGCTGGGAATTACATTTGTATATTTTTTGTTTAAATTGCAGCTCAGAAAGAATAAAATCATAATAAGGGAACAAGCAGATCATTTTTCTTTGCCGTTTTTCTGAACACACCATTTCGATGGTAGGTGCTGGTCAGTTGTGTGATATCACAAAGTCCGATTAGGTGAATCATTGATTGGGCATCAGTTCGGCACAGCATTAAGAATTCAGTCGGTTTTGAATGCATTTCCTCGTCAAAGTTTCATTTCTCATTGACGCTACAAATTTTGACGGATTTAAAAGACAAAAAAGTTTTTTGAAAAGCACTCAAGCACACACCTCTCCCTCTCATTCTCTCTTCCTTATTCTCTTTCCTACTCATCCTTCCATTCTCTCCCCCCCCCCATCTTGTGAATTTCTGGCCTTCGGATGGGAATAGCGCAATATCGTTTAAAGTAATCGCCCATGACCTCGTTATGCCTCATATGAGTGCGCTGAGCAAAGAATACGGGACAAACGCTTCAATCCCAATACGAAAATGGCTGGAAACTCTTTGTTCGGGTTCTGAACCTGAATTAATTAGCAAAACGAAAAGGAGGTACGCGGAGGTGTGTACATTTGAAACGGCTCACCGTGTGTGACCTTCCACGTAGGCCTCTCGGCGAGTGGCGTGGGAACGCCTGAGCTCGCCTGGTATGCGCACTACCGTCTGCAGCTAATGAGCGCCATCACTTCGCCCTGGCGGCCAGGCGAGCGCGCGTCTCCTGCCTGCCCGCCCGCCCGCGTGGAAGAGTTCCGCCCCCCGCTCCCCTCGCACGCGCCGCCGCCGCCGCCGCCGCCGTAAAGAGCGGACGGGTTATGCTGCGTTCGTTTATGCCCGGCGCTGACGGGGCTGACACGTTTACGCATCGTAATTCGCCGCGCGGGCGTGGGGCCGTGGCCGGTCGCGCTCGCCGCCCCCCGGGGTCACGCGCCGGCTCGCCCCAACCCGCCCGCCGGCCAATTACTCCTTGCCACTTCCACGGCACGCTGCATCCTGCTGCACCGTCTTCCTCCGCTCCTGTCTCTTCATCATCGTTCTTCTTGTTATTTATCCTCATTTTTCTGCACCCTGTCACTCGCCTCATTCTTTCGTTTCCCTTCTTCTTCTACTTCTTCGTCTTCTTCTTCTTCTTCTTCTTCTTCTTCTTCTTCTTCTTCTTCTTCGTCCTCTCCTCTTTCCTTCGTCGTCGTCTTCTCCTTCTCTTTCGTCGTCGTCGTCTGCTTCGTCGTTGTCTTCTGCTTCGTCGTTGTCGTCTTCTCCTTCGTCGTTGTCGTCTTCTCCTTCGTCGTTGTCGTCTTTTTCTTCGGATGTTATTTAAAAGAGAAAACTTTGTTGGAATTAATATTGTAACATTGAAATAACATGTGGAGCTGGTCATGGAAATGTCTACATGAAGATGTAAGAAACGTGATGAACTGTTCGCAACTAATTTCCCCTGTATACTTTATTACATTTCGACTTCATGATAGGTTATAACTATTTAATATTTACTAATATTTTATCTAATCACGATTGGTGGACTCGAATATTACGTTATCGTTTCAAATCGAAGAATTTTCGGAAAATGTTATTTCAATGTTACAAAGTATATTACATTTTTATGGTGGTGGATGCTTGATTTAAAGCTTTCGTTGTCGTTTCTGTGAATTTTAACCGAGAATGCATTCACTGTTTCCTCCAGTTATTAATCTGGAATTTTGTCTTTTGTTACCTGGCGAAATGAAAGGGGGGGGGGCGGAAATACCGCCTAAAAGTATTTTTTTAATGCGTGCAACGCAGTTCTCGGAATTCTGTTTGTATGGATGTGCCCATTTTTTCAGCAAATCGTTGTTGCGGTGCAGCCAGAGGCTTGGCATCATGCTTGCGAAAAAAAAAATGCCGACAGAAAATTCGATAAAATGATTTCCGTGTTGTTTGAAATCATAAAAAGTATTTGCAATTTAATGAGATTTTTCCATTATTTGGAATTAGCATATTGTGCACACGATAATGAGTCTCTAGATTTTGAATGTAACATAATTTATGTTTAGTAAATGGCGTTTTGAATTCATTTTAATAATTCTAAATTGAAATATACCGTCTTTACCTATTTTAGGTACCGATTAAAACATTCTTAAAGTTAAAACAATATATATTGGCGTTGTGTTAGGTGAATTAATTGAACATGTTCAGCGCATAATATCTTATGTTGTATATCAAATCCTCGTCTACTAATCATCGGTGAAGGGGTATTAGGTGTCTCCTGTTTCGGTTTAAATCATGTTTTTCTTTCTTTCTAGATTTGCACTTTGCGTACCACTGGTTGCATAATCATAAAGTCCCATTCACAATTCAAACATAAACATAAGCATGGCGTTAACATAAAAGTTAGGACTACGTCCATAAGCGGACTCATTCACAATGCGTTCGCATAAGCATAACACGTAAGACGTTAACTTGTAAGCTTGCAAGCTTCTGTACTTGAGACATAAGAAATGAACCAATCACACAACGGCAACCCAAAATCGATAATCGAAATTGGAGCGAAGTCAATAGAAGAACTAACGCCATATCGGCCATGGACACAGTCGATACCTTGATATCGATTCTCACATCAAACCAATAGTTAACCAGAATGTCTCACAGCCAATATAATAAACTCGTATTTTGCTTACGTTTATGCTAGACATTGTGAATACTTGAGTTGTTACACTTCTGTTGTTTCCGTCTGCGCGCTGTGCTTATGTGCGCGAAGAGAAGCGAGGACTGTGGGCTGACGGCGCGCGCGCGCGCGTGGCTGTGCGCAGATGATCCAGGTGGTGACCAACTACCGCAACTGCAGCACGGGCCAGCTGTCGGCCGCCACGGGCTTCATGCTGTTCTTCGGTTCGCTGGCGCGCATCTTCACCTCCATCCAGGAGACGGGCGACTCGGTGCTCGTCATCACCTACCTGTGCGCCTTCACGGTGAACGCGCTCATCGCGGCGCAGCTCGTGTACTACTGGAACGCGCCGGCGCCGGCGCCGGGCAAGGCCGGCCGCCCGGCCAAGGCGCCGGCCAAGGCGGCCGCGGCGGCGGCGGCGGCCAACGCGCCCGCCTCGCCCAAGGCCAAGGCGGCGCGCCGCAAGACGGAGTGAACACCCGCCGGCGCCGCAAAGGTACGACCGCGGTCCCTAAGGCCGGAGGGAAACGCGCTGCTTTGCGCGAACGATTCCGGAGTTGGGGCGAACGCGCAAATGCACAGCGCAGACTCCCAGACTAAAACTGAAAATCTGTTGGTTAGTTTTCGGAGTTCACGCGTACAGCGCAATATCACGACGTGGACGTGACTGATTGATTGAGTGTGATTGATTGATTTATTGATTGATTTGATTGAGTGATTTATTGGTTGAGTGCTTTATTGATTGAGTGATTGAGTGTGATTTGATTGACTGAATGTGATTGTTTGGTGATTCCTGGCACATCTACTACCAGGCTCATTAACCCCGTAAATATAGTGCATGTTTTTTGCACGGGAGGTGGCGATGATCGTTCCCTCGCCGTGGGGCGAGATCCGGCGCCGACCTATCGTCGGCTGGCGGGGTCTACCCCCAACCCGATATCTCCCACCAGAGGGGCACCGCCCCAGCCGGGACACTCTCTTGTCTCCTGACGGGCCTTCCGGCATGTGTGGTTGTGTAAGGGGGTGAGGAGTGTGTGTGGCTGTAAGGGGGTGAGGATTGGACAAGGGAGAGGAAGATGAGATCGCGCGCGGTCCGTCGCCCGTTTTATACAGTGTATATACTAGTATAATATATACACCCACATACATATTAGAGTTTGGGGAAATTGGTCGGTTGCCAGGCGTATAATGTAGGTGTGGTTGGTAACTATACTCACATGAAAAATTCGGGTTGGGAAAAATACCACTAGGGATTTGGGGTGGGAGAAATATTCTATAAGCGTCAAATTCCAGAATGTTCAAATTCCGTAAAAAATTAACTTTTTTTTTGTACTCTGGAATTTCATGACTTGCATTACGGGCAACTGGGATAAAACTGATATTATTTTTAAATATAAAAAAATGCGATGTAAATCGTTTGAAAATAATTGTTACATTATGAAACAAAATAAAAAAGTTATTGTTATAAGCAAGAAAGCCCTGCATCATTACGCCACTTTACTTCATGTGACTTCGTATTTATTAATGATCGAATTCCTACTTTTGAATTTATGGCGAGAAAAAACCCGCGCCTCGATTATAACATTCACTGAATTAATTTCATTATAATGGTAATATTGTGGCGTCGTTAACACGAGGGCCAGAACCATTACATCGGTGAAAGTGCGCTGCGGGGGAGGAAGGGGTTGATCCTGAACTTCCCGGATTTTGCGCTGTGGCAGTTAACGCAGACAGCGTGGCAGAGCCAAATTTAACCTTAGGTTGTAAACTCCTAGGAAGCTGGCCAGCGAGCCTCGCTTCCCGACAACAGGCGAGCCTACCTGGGAATCTTGTGTGGTGGGGGTGTTGCCCCCTCCTAAGATGCTGGCTTGCGAGCCTCGCTTGCGAACAGCAGGCGAGCCTATCTAAGGAAATTGTGAGGTGGGGGTGTAGCACTCAACTATTTAACGCGGCGCCATCTGCGCCCGCGTTCTCATTCAGTTTGCATCGGAGAGCGTAGTACGCGTAGGTACAAGGAGCGTAGGAGTGTGGGCGAGATGTCCGGAGTGTAAGGGCCAGACGATTTCGGGTGCTTTCTGCACGCGGACCGCCAGACGGCGACCGGTTTAAATTTTGGCATCAGGCCATGTGACGGTAATTGTCACGGGACGGAAGTCCTACAGCTCGCATCACGCGTGGCTTTTTTTCTGCGGTAAAGCAGGGTACTGGAAGGAAAAGGTTGCCGGAGTGTTTAAATTTAGCAATTTATTGTAACTAGTCTGTAACTTTTCAATATACTATTTTTATTTTTGTTATTTGAATTTATTCTCATTTCACTACGTCACAATATGTGTTCAAGTGAGTGTATTGTGAGGCCGACGAAACTAATTGTCATATGCGAACTAAGAGTTTTGATAACCACTGATTAGGTTTGTGTGATTTAAGTCTTCTTTTTTTTTAATTTGTTCAAATTAAATTTCCCTTTTTTCTATTCTATAGTTACTTCATTTGAATATTACTTTTCATTTTATTGTAACCTTTCGCATTCAAATGAAAGGTTTCTTGATTAGAAGTGTATGAAGATTAAGAAAAATGGTTCGTGTAAGTGGGTGTGTGGTTGGCGGTGGGTGTATGGCCAACGGACGTCGTGTTATATTTACGAGGATAATTTCCTCATAAATACAAGAACACACTCGCAGTATCGCTAAGAATATACAAATAATACATGGTACAAAAACTTCCCCAATGCCCTCTTGGCGCTGACCAAGACAGTCCAAGATTGATCATTAAGTAACAAAATAGCAGAAACGTGGAAAAATTAGAAGTGGTTATTTCAATTAAAATTATTTTTAATTCTTTTATAAATATAATTAACTGGTGTGAATATAAAGTGGATACACCTTTACCAGTCTTACCACTCACTATCCTGATTGCTTATTGCCCACGTAACGTGGTCTTGGTGTATCCTGGACAATCGCGCTCACTTTGATTTGCTCTTTCCATTCATTTTTATGATCACTGTCCCCATTCTGTAAACTGCGCTTGTCCATTCACGCATCTACGTGCCAAGTATGTATGTGTGTGTGTGTGTGAGTGAGTGAGTGAGGAAGGAAGATACTGAGTGAAAGAAAGGGGGAGACAAAGAGAGGCTTGATTTTTATTCGACGAATATTAACAATGTATTTCGCAGGTGAAATAATCAGTAAATACTAAAAAAGAGTTATTAACAATATAAAATGAAATGCAAATAACAAAGTTACACATAAATAATTTCCTTGTGTTTCACAAACCTATAACAAAACAATTGGACATCATTACAACAATATTATAATATTATTGTTGACAATTTCTGAAATTAAGAATGTAAGGGCAATACTAGAACCATTTTAGGTGAATGTTAATTATCAGAAGGGTGGGGAGAAGGGCTGGTGTCTGAGCGTTGCTTTTGCCCACAGGTGCTGCCGCCGCCCCAGCCCGCCCCCGGCGCCGCCGCTGGCGGCCCAGCGGACGCGGCGCGGCGCTCCGGCACCAGGCCGCCCCCACTTGCCACTTTCCTCCCCCTTTCTCCCCACCCCTCCTCGCCCTTCCCCTCCCTTCCGTTCGTCCCCTCCAGACTCCTGCCTCGGTGTCTCTTCCCCGCTGCCTCGTCTCATCGCAAATCTCTTTCCAGGTTTTCTTTCCACTCACAGCTCTTTCCGAATCCCTCGTGGTTCCTTCAGACCTCACGTCTTGGAGCGCGTTTGCCACCCGCACTATGGTTGTGAATCACGTGTCCTCACGCTTTCCTGACGCACAAGCTCAATATAGTGTGAGGATTTACGATACGAAAAGGAAACGAGTTTGTAGGATTAAAATTGTATATTTTTCTCAGTTTTTTTTTTCTTCTCCAGAGGAGAGAAATGGAGTGCGGTCTTACGAATTGACAATGTTACGTTGTTGAAATGGTTCAGTTCCAATTGTTCACCGCGAGACGGGAGGGTAGGCGTAATGCTATAGGCAGGTAAAATAAAATGTAGATTTGTGAAGGAGAGAATGCAACACTGCCAGATATTCCATTTAGAGTGGGAAAAAGGCAATATATGTACACTTAATTTTTTAAACACATAATTAAACGAAAATGTCAGAAAAGATTGAGTTATGAACTGGTACCAAGAAATTCAACGTACTTCAGTTGCCTTGTAGATTCAGCGCACTGAACTTTGCACACAAGCTCATATATTTCGAGTCATTCCTAATGACAAGCCAGGTGAGTTGCTGTGAGTTAGACTTGCTCTTTCGCTGACTGTGTTATGTTTTTAAGTGTTGGTGAAGCTGAAATATACACTTCAACATATTTGAGTTACAGAGTGTGTGTGTGTATGGTACAAGGTCTGTATGTTCAACGTGGTGGGATATTTTTCTTTCTCTTTTTTTTCAAGCGAATTATGGTATTATATCAGTGTTTCGACATTGTTTATTATTCAACCTTCAAAAAGGTGCTCTGTGATCAATTGTTGGATTGTATAAATACGATTTTTTGACATATAATTGTGTAAATTATTTATGCCTTAGGTTTCCTTGCTGACTTCCTTTCCTTTGTAGTTCCGGTCCACAAAATGTAATACATGTTTTCTCAGTTGGGAATCGACCTCATATGTAAAATTGTTTAATGGAGAAAAAAAACTGATAATAACTTTATCTGTGATCTTCGCAAATCAAGATTAGAGAACAAGACAATCTTATGTAGTGTGCACGAAAGTGAAGATAGAAATTATAAAGAAATAAGGAGTTAGTGTACATTTTTTAATAATAATTATATCAACAGTAGGGGGGGGCTAACACTGAGAATTACCGACTCGTGTAGAGTCCACCAAGTGTGTGTCATTGCGTTGGAATGATACCAGCATACCAATGTTTTGACCATTTGAACTGCTGTGCTTTCTGTGAATGTGCTTCGTTTTCGGCAAATCTAGCGATTCTGGCAGGTGTTTGGAGCTGAACGTCTAAACTAATTGACGCATTTCCTCCAACATACAGTGTATTAGTTGTTATTAGTGGTGGTGGTGGTGGTCCCAACTGCATAGTTACTGTTGACTGACGTGTAGTTTCTGAAATAGCCACTTTTTCATCCCGCTGACCTGTGAGGCTGGAAGCAAGGTATCACCCCAATTGTGTAAAAGCAACGTAAGGACGAGAGGGGACGAGGACGCTTTCGGCAGCGAAGGCCTCTGGGCGAGCGCGCACGCAGGACAATGGCGGCCGAGGCACGCGCCCGCACCACTACCCTTTCGCGGCCGCGGACGCGCGTCGGCGCTCTAATTGGCTGGGCCCCGTTCGTTAGGCGCTCGCCCCCGCCCCGCCCCCGCCGGCGGACGCTTGTAATTGAATTGTGGCCACCGCCCGCTGCATGTCTCAATGCGGCAGCCGCTGCGCCTCTCGCAGCCTCCAGGCGGCGTGCGTTGGCCTGGCTTTTGCTTTTGCCCCTACCTCTGCCTCTGCCTTGGGCATTCATCCCAGATGAGAAGCACTCGCTAAGTAGGTCGTAAAGTGGTGGGCAACGGATGCACAACATCGTGGTTGCTGTGGTCGAAGGTTACATGTAGGCGGAGGACGACGTAATGGGATTCGGGCAACATTAGATGTATGGGATGGATATTAAGTTTTATTAAATTTTCGAATGAAATCTCAGTATGTGATTAAGGATTTAAGTAGAGAACCGACCAATCTCGCACAGTTTCAAAAACGTAATAGTGAATGTGTTGATGTTTCATTACATCTGAATTAAAAGAAAGCTTTAAGAAACTAATTTAGTAGTGAATTTTTCATTTGAAAATTATAAAACTAGAACACTAAATGAAATATAAACACATGGTAGATAATACATGAATATACACTTACACATAGTAGTAAATACTTAAATACTACTAATACATTGTTGTACTACCTATTACAATCAGGCAATGGAGCATATTAACGTGCCATTTCTAAAAATATATATAATTCTTTGAATATTGCATTGAATATTTTGTTATCGTATCTTCGGCTCTTCCACTCACTGAGGTTCCACAAAACATTTGAATCGTGGAGCGATTACCCCCAAATTTTGCGGCGAAATACCTAACGCATACGTCTTCCAGAGACGGGGCCCCGAGTTCGAAGGGATGTGTTCAAGTCGAATGACTGATGGAGCAAGCAAGTTCTGGCCAGGTTATGTCGGGAATCCTGTCCATGAAAGTCATGCGGTTTATTTGTCCATGAAACTCATCGCTAGGGAGGCGAATTTTGATGACCTAAAGCATTGCCAAAAATGATAAATAAAATTCTATAAAAACAAAGAAAAATGACGTAAAAATTTGGTCAAAATCACTTCAAATGAACAACATAAGCTGTTGGGTATGTTACTGATATAATCGAGGCTTCCTTTTATTCCAGTGAACTCAGCTTGCAAACTTTGGGTTTTGACTGTTCTTTAAATGAAAATCTGCATTTATTTGTGTTATAATAAGAGTCACAGAAACAGATTACGTAGTACTGACAACTGTTGACATTACAATATACACTATATAACAAATCGAATAGGCTACTCAGGAATTCTGTAGCGAACATTTGTTGCACCTCGTATATATTGTTTGAAGCAAGTAGCGTTAAAATCGATGAAATTAGCGAAAAATGTTGTAAAAAGGTAAAAAATTAATCGAAATCGACGAAAAATGCAAGGAAATGAGTAATTTTGTTTTGTCTTTAATAGAAGAACCCCGTTAATTTCATAAATACATTTTGTGCGGCAGCAGAAGACGTCGTGTGGAGAGGGGGACAATGCAAAATATTTTTACAGAATTTAGTTAAATGCATTCAGGGTTCGTTTCTTGTATCCATCATGAGAAATAAAATAAACTGAAATTGACTCTAAAATAATATTTAACCTATGGATAGATTCGAGTGAGGAAACCTGAAACGTTGCTCTGATTTAACCATCATAATGAAAAATTGTTCAAATCTATGGTATTTATTTTTAATTGACATTAGTAATTTTTATCACTTAAATTATGGTTGTCTGTAATACCTTTTCTTGACAACTGTAATTCCGGATTATAATGATTATGATGAAAATGTTTGTGACTTCTCGAAGCTCTTTACGCTGACAGTAATGCTGAGTAATATCCCCTTCATCTTTAGATGCGTATATCATTTCGTAGAATAACAGATTACTATCTTGTTGCAGATTTTTACGTCAGTCATTTCAAATCACACGTTAGCACCGGAGTTGTGAGCTACATTCTTCCTTCCGACGACAAATTTAAAAGCGAGTGTATCGCCGCGACATTGAGGCTGCTCGCTTACAACGTAGACGGTTTGAGTTTCAATTAAACGAAAATTGGAGTGCAACTCATTGTCCATCTGCTCGTCTTTCGTTCCTGACCTTGCGCCTAGTCCCTTCGCAAATGGCCTTAAAGGCTCATAATGAGGTGAGTCCGTCTGATTGCGGCAACCCGCGTGAACCAATTACCGACGGCTCACAGGCGACGCAGCGGAACCGATCGGGTCGCCGGCTCCACGCCTCTCTCTCTCTCTCTCTCTCCATTCCGCCCCGCCACCGCCCGCACCGCCCGCTCCGCCCTTCCCCGCCCCGCCCCGCCGCGCCTCTCGCACGCCCTCGTTACGGCGCGGCCGAGGCGCTTTCAAGCGTTCTGTTTCCCATTCGCAGGCTTTGTGGCGGCTCATTGAAACCGGGCGGCGCTACGCGGGAAAGCGGGCGCTCCCCGACCCCGCTTCCGCCTGCTCTCGCAGCTCGAATTTATTTTCAGCCTGATTAAATTCCGTAGGTGGCGCGGCGGCGCCCCGGCGGGGAGCAGCAGCAGCAGCAGCAGCAGCAGCAGAGCGCGGGCAATGCGGCCAGGAAATAAGTAATGCCCGCCGATCAATCCGCAAGGCCGTGCAGGCGGCGGCGGGGGGCGGAGGGGGCGGGACGCGCGACGATGGCGCGCGCATAAGCCCCATGAATAGTGGAGAGGCGTCGGCCCTGCTACGCCGCCGCCGTGGCTGCTGTGGGGTTGATGAGGCCAATCTGTTATGCGGAGCGCCGCGGTGGCCGCGGCCCGCCTTATTAGTTCCGTATCATCAAGATGAGCCGCGCGGCGCGGTGTTGCGCCGTGGCGGCCGAGTTTGTGAAATGGCGCGTCGCGTCGGTGGGTGTGCCCGCCGGCCGGTCGGTCTGCCTGGCGGCCGCCAAGTCCAGGGGAGGAGGCTGTTAATAACCTGGTGATCGGGTGGGGGGGGGACGGGGCGGTTCGGATGCATCGCCCCCCTGAGCGTGGCCCAGCGCGGCGCCAGAAATCGCTCACATGGGGATAATTGCGGCGGTAGAGCCCAATTACGGCGGCGCAGCTAATCACGAGCTCCTGCGCGCGCGGCGCGGGCGGCCATTTTGCGCGCTGACGTCACCTGACGTCACGCTGCCCGGCGCTGTTGGTTTATTTTTTTTTATCTTCCCTTTGATTTGCTTCTCGTGTGACGGACTGCGCGTCCTCTTGCATGGGGCCTTTTCCGGTTCGTCCTCAATCCGTGCTTCCTGCGTTGCGTGTTCTGGTAGGTAGGAGGGATTAACAAAAAAAAACAAAAACAAAAAAAATTCAGTTCGAATTCTGTTACTGCACACTTTTAGGCTTAAGGATTACATTTTCATTTGCATTCACCGTTACAGACTACTGGTCTGCCTCCTATTAGAGAATTAGGTTAGAAACGAAAATACGCGGAACATATCCTTCTATTAGGGGGGGAAAACGACCTAAATTATTAATTCGGTATGAATTTTTTTCTGAATTTCTTCAATTAAAAAAAATCTATATGTATTTGTGCTCTTTGATAGGCATATTGTAAAGGGTAATAATCCTTTCACGTTGATCTGATTTGAAGGCGTTAAGCCGGACGGGAGTAATTTAAATAGATTTTACGAATTCTGCTTGGAAGTATCGAACGCGTTAGTGGGCCAATTACTGCGCCACAACAGCGTCTCAAACCCCTACCCCCACCCCCGTGCCCGCGAGCGGTCGTGTCGCATTTGCATCGGCGCAGCCCTCGCGTCGCGGGTTCGCACCCCCACGCGGCGGCAGGCGGGGGGGGGGGCGAGTGCCCTCGTGGGCGCACGTGCGGCCGCTGGTCCTTAATTAGCGGTGCTGCCAACGTGCCGCCCCCCCCCCCGCCCGGCACGTGCCAGCCCCTCCCCTTCCCGGAGGCGCGCTGATTGTGCCGATGCTCTTTTGCCTGTGGAGGGGGTGGCGCGCGCCGGGTGTTTTCGTCTCGAGGGTGAAAGAGCCGGCCACTGTTACCCCTGAACCTCTTTTGCCCACCGCTTCTATTGGTGAGGTATCCGTTTCTTACTATATGATCATTATTACAATGTGTTACGACGGGTAGTTTTGTACATTCAACGATGCTGTCATGCGAGATGAAGCTTATCCGTAAGGCAGAGTTAGGGAACGTTTAGGCAGCGTCCAATTTATTGGGAACATGGTCGTTCAAATGTAAGAACTCAGACCGGACTGTCTGCGGTAACCCGCTGCAGCAGCCAGCGCATTTCACTAGACTAGAGCCGATCGCGGCGGAGAGTGGGGCTGACTTGTTGAGAAGCGGGCAGGCTCGCGGTAGTCCGCAGCAGGTAAGCGTTAGGCAAGGGCAGGCCATGTGGGTAGCATACTTGAGCGCCTGCTTTAGGCGACTTAAATGTAGTATGATATAAGCACTAATAGAGGCTATACATAAGAAAATGTTCTTAGCTTTTTCCTAAATTTGTGGGCTACATTAATTAAGTCTCTATGTCAAACATAATGAGTGATTGGCTTACCGCTATTGATAAATCTCTTGCCTTAAGTGGCCAATTTCCAATTTCTTCTATTTGTATTCATTTATTTCCAAGCCCCAATTTTGATCTAGTGGTGGTCGCTTGAAAACTGTATTATTTTGATAATTGTCAGATACTCGACTCACTAATGGCTAATAGTTTTCCTAGTGTTTGAAAAATTCGCTAATCGTCCACTAGTGTTTGAGAACCGTGAGATCCAAGAACGTATAGGCACCGGTTCATATTACTTTATTGCATTGCCAATACCAATGAGATGTTTTTAGCTTATTTTTAAGTATAAAATAAAGGAAAAGAAATAATTTATGTTTGTTCTGCGTTTCTCGACTAGAAATAATAAGCTTCAATGCATGCAATTTTGAAGCAAGTGGAAATCAACCATTTCTTGTTTCTCAAATGTTCTGATTCAAAAAGCCACTTTTGAAGTAGAGGCCACTTTCATTATCTTTCAGTATCGGTATTAGTTTGTGATAAAAATAGTTCTTGAACTGATTGATTTGGTTAAAAATTGTCTTATACTCTTCTTAAGCGTTGGTTTAATAAATCAGCTTCACTCATTGAGTCCATGAGTCCATCCTTCTGATTGACATACTACAATTCCCGACTCCAACCCCATCTCCAATTTCAAATTGAACGTGTTTTTTATTCAACTCTTTGTGAGAGTACATGTAGCGTTTTAAAATTATATTCTTCGTGAGCTAGAATGGCGTGTCATTCATAAAACCTCTTTTTCAGTACGTGCATTACTGTGAAAATCACATTTTGGCCTATAAGTTAAACGACTGATTCGAGTGTGTTTTATGTTTAATGTTTTAAGCAACATGATAATAATTTGCCTGTACTAAAATACCTTTTTGTTATCTCATGTCCCTAAAGAACCTGAACTAAAAACTCAAATGTTTGCGACGAACGTATCTGTACCTCGCAAATTTCTAGAAGAGTAATCGAAGTTCTATTACACATATGGAACTGGCAATAATCTCATTAGTGAATATATTTTCGCTTTTATTTCGTGAACTGGTTGAAAGGAATGAATAGATATAATTTCGAGTAATTTATGTCACATTTAGATAAATATGAAAGCGCCACGCTCTTTACTCATATTATTTAAATATTTTTACTTCTAGATATTTTCAGTTGAGGAGGCTCTTAAATGAAATATTTGAAGTCAGCAGTTGAAAATTTGTCGGTACGGAATTTTGGAAAATGCTTATGCAATAAAAAATTCTAAAATCCTGAGATAAACTTTTTTTCCCACTTTTTAACTATTCTCTGTGAAATGAAGGCGCCTATATGCATCCGACAAATTAAGGATCCACTGACAATTCAATGCAATTGACCTTTAGTTTTCTCAAACACTCGTGTCGTATAGTGATTCAAAATTCAACAAAAATGTGAATTCGTAGTATTCAAGCTAATCCGCGCGATAACATATCTGGCTTTACAACTGTACTTATTTAATACCAGTTCTTTCTTCATTAGTATCAGAATGTTAAAAATCCTCAATTTTTTTAAAATCTGGATTTCGAGAAAATTGGAAAAAATGTCACCCGGAGCGTACCTTGACATGGCCCAGTTCCGTTGTATGGGTACCAGGAGTCGTTTTGTCGTACGAAAAGAAACTGCTTGTTCGGAGGGGGAGTGTTGTGCACAAGGGCCCTGCTCAAAACGGCAGCACAAGGACTTGTCTCTTTTCTGCATTCCCTTGTCTTTTCGCACAGCAGCTGCCTCAGTGCAGTGATTCTCCGCGAATAGTTTTGAAAATGTCAACACACCTCCCTCCAGAACTCACGATTCTTTGGTTACTGGAGAGAAAAGTATCCGCCAGCCGTCTGTGTGAAACTGGCGGCGAAGACTGCACACATTTGTTTTTTCTGATCCCTAGGTCGCCGGAACGCAAAGAATATCGACACTGAGGAGAAGAATCGGACTCTGTTTACGATGAATTCCGTTTCTTCGCGGTGAATTCCTTTTCCGTTTTACAAGGAAGGTTTTGGAAACAGAAGTATTTCCCTTGTTGAAGATTTCGCCGAGTGTAGGGAATCGGACCTCATGTTGACGAAAAAGAAAAATTGAATAAATTATCATTCTGTTGGTGTTCTTGCTATGAAGTGGCAACAAGCAAGAAACTTATTTCATTTATTATTTGAAATTACACAAAGGTTAAATCATCGCTACCGAACACTCATTTACTTGGTAATGTTCGTGATTGTGCGACTAATATAAGAATGAATGTTAACGCATTCTATGGTTCTATACATTGCACTCACACAATTGACCTATAAAAATCTCATGCGAAATATCGAATGAAAATGATAAATCAAAATTTAAAAAAAACATATTTCAACAAATCAAATCATTTTGGGATTCAGGTAATTGAATCACTAGAATCAAATACAATATTGCATTATCAATTTCACATTATTGTTAATTTTAACTCGGAAGCAAAATACTTCTGAATTATTGTGGTTACCAACTAATACATGTTTCCACATATCTTGATATTGTCATTAAAACCACTGTGCTAAATAATAATCAGAACACATTTGTCGAGTTTTCCCAAACAGTAAACAACGTAACGGATGCCTAAGAAACCTCTCTTCGCTAGTCAACTCTTCGGCCTCCCTGACATTCCGCCGAAGAGCAACTGCCTGTTGACACCTGCCGTAAGTTGATTCGCGCCCGCCGGGGCTCGCCCACACCCGTAAAGCCGCCGTTACGCCTGCGCGTTAACGACGGCGCGGCGGCTCGCCCCCCGCCCCCGGGCGGGCCTCCTGCCTCGTATATCGCGGAGACGGGCGGCGACTTGCGGGCGCTCGGACACGCCCTGTCAGACGCAGCGCACGCCGCGCGGCAGTTGCCTCGGCCTTCAATCCCTCGATCGGACGTGTCTAAAGGCGGCTCCACGTATGCGGTTCCGAACCGCACGCCGAATCCCGAGTAGTGTGGACGGGTTGCTTGCGATTCGCCGATCGTTTATCGTTCGCCCTACCCACACCGTGTCAGACTTAAAGTTTTGCTTTAGAATGTCTGAATAGTTCATTCACTCGAAAAGCTTAAGTAGAAATAAATATCAACTATTACAGACTATTGGTAGAATATTGTGAATTAAAGTAGTTACATTATATTTTGGGGCATTTTTAATAAATTGCCAATGTCGGAAGTTTTAAGTAACAGTAAAATTAGATTAGATGAAATCTTTTCAAAATAATAACAGTTAAATAGTGAATGAATGTTATCCTTACGAACAAAATGTCTTCCCGTAATTTCTAGAATGACCAAAGGGGTAAAAAGAAAACATTACGTAATTATAATATTACCATCAACTTTACTTATAGCTTTTTGTTTACATAACTTTCAATTTTATTTATCTCTTTTTGTTCGTTTACTTTGTACGTGTTTGTGACGTACAAAAATGTGCTTATAATGGGGAAAAAAAACCCAACTTGGTAGTGGATAACATACTTTCTTTTGAGCGAAAGAATACTACCACTACTATAGCAGACCTAACTACAGGGGCTCCGAAGTACTGTCACTTTATACGTGAAAAATAAGATTACACAGAATGCATGTTCTCTTAAAATGAAGAACTTGATATTAAACTAAGTCAAAGGATTTCTTCTTCCTCTTCTCCTCTTCCTTATTCCTCTTCCCCCCTTTTTGGTCTCCTATACTCTTGTCCATTATTCTTCGTTCTTTTTTGTCCTCTTTCTTCTACCTTTTCCTCTTCTTGTCCGCGGCGTCACACTTAATGCTAATTAGGTTTGACAAATCTTGTAGGGATCGCTGCAACACGAAACTGTAACTTCAAATTAATTTCTCCCTATAGCACATCACATGCTTTTTACTTTTTTTGACGTAAATAAATAAAGCTGTCTAAGACATAAACAACAAAGTCAACTCCTAATAAAGTAATTGACAGACAACAGCGATTCGTGATGATGAGCTAATAATATTCTCTGTTACGGCACATTGCTGCAAAACACATTGGATATAATAAAGTGCATGTTATTGTAAGACAATGTTAGCAATTCAATCTAATTTGGCAGTCATCCTTTTGCATTTTGATAAGAAAGCGATAATAACATGAAACTGTACTCTAGTTTCGATTACAGATAATGTCGTCTCTTGCTACATGGAGCGCAGATTCGCGACATAGCTGTGCACCCCGCGGCTTTTGTGCGCTCGTCTGCTAGGACATTAGTTGCGAAACATCAGCTCAGAATTAACTCATGACGACGACAATACGGCGAAAGTCATAATGTGAACACGCGGCGGGCGGGCGGACAGTCATCGCCGGCGCCCTGCGAACACGCGAAGGTACTCCGGCAGCCGCAGCCCCTGCCCTTCGCCCACGCCCCCCTCCCCCGCGCCGTGTCCCACACGCGGCGGGGGTCCCGAACCGAGCCCCCCCCCGCCCCCACGCGTCGCCTGACAGACGGCCTGACGGGCGGCGCGTGAATGGGGGCGCTGTCGACATGGAACGGAGCTCAGCCAGCGTCCCGCCCCCCATCCCCTGCCCCGCCTCACCCGCCCCGCCCCTCCCCGCTCTCGCCCGCCCGCGCGAGGGTGGCGGCAAACACGGCTCGTTTTTAATCAACTACTCAATGCCGGGGCTGCATCGGGGGCGCGAGCAGCCAGCCAGCCAGCAGCGCCGCGCGGCGGTGGGGGGGGTGGGCTGCAATCCGGCAGCCGGGGCGCGGCGAGGGTGGCGCCCCTGTTGTCTGGCGCGGTAACGACCGCAGAATGTCACTACCGAAATGGCAGCCAAATTAAAGGACGGCGCGAGTGGAGTGGAGCTGGCGGGGAGGGGCTGACGTGCGCAGCGCGGCTCGCGGGCCGAAGCGCTGATAGAGGGATTAGAGCCCCCCATAATCCCTACGCACAATCCGACGCCGCCCGCTCCCCGCCCCGCCCTCGCCACGCCCTCGCGATCGCCCGGCGAAGAGGGGGGCGGCGGCGGGCGAGCTGGAGAGGCTGCTGTTTCGCCTGCGATAATAGCCGACAACAAAGTTGGAAAATAAAAAACGAAAGGAAGACGGAGACGGAGGGAGCGTCCGGAGAGAGGGAGGGCTGCGAGAGGACTGATTGAAATGGAGGACTGTCTAATAAAGTACGAGTCCTCTGCGGGGGCAAGTGAAGGGCCAAGGGCCCCGCGTCCCCTCTCGTCGCCTCTGCCGCCGCCGCCGCCGCGTGCGGAGACTTCGGTTGACGTACTAGGGAATGAAAAAAGTTAATCCCGATTTGCGAATTAATCCCGTATGTGTCCCTCTACGGCTGCGCGGAGGCGGAGCCAATCGAGATCACGTAATGCGTAATGGCTATGCTAAGCCAAGAAGTTGACTGACAAGTCGAAGCTGTATCATCCTTCTGAGTACGGTGATTTCCATGTTAATAGGATTGGGTAGGAGGCTGTGGCACACTGACACGTTAATATGAAGTCCTATCTGAATTGAATCTGATGAGTCTTGTTTGCAACGCCGGAGAATGAACTACGAGTAGTTGGACAGATCTCTCGATTGGGTGAAGCATTCGTTGTTAAATTTTCTTCAAAAAAAAGATGATGTACTCAGAAATTAAAACAATGTTTATCAAGAATAATAAGCTATCTTATGCCCATGCATGGTAACATTCTTAAGTACTGGATGCTAAAATATTAAAATTTGTTTGTGAGGAAGAGTAAGTGTCTAAGGATTTACTGCGTTATTGTGAAAGTGATTAATCTAGTACCATATTTATTTTAGATCTACCAAATAACCATAAGTCTGAATAGATTGCCTATATAATCTTTCGTAACATACAATAAATAATGTGAGACATTCTTTATGAAGTATGTATAATTCATAGAATGGAACTTAAAATGCACATGTGTAAAGAATTAAAAAACTATACCTACGCGAGTTGAGCATTCACAATGAATATTTTCCAATCAAGTCTTTGTGTTAAAATAAGAGTCGATGCCCAAAAATACAATGAATTTATCAAGAGATTATTTCATTAAAAATAAATCCTCTTACAAACTGAAGGTAATATTTTGTACCGAAACAATTAAATTTGTCGCCTACCCGTTAAGTTGCTTCCCTTACAATGCATAATACAAGCGAATTTTTTTAAATTGTAAGTGTTAGGACTGCGAAATATTGCTTAGATGATTTGTAGAGCATCTTCAGGAACTGCAATGAGAAGTTCTGTGCTACGCCTTTCTGTTCTCGTCAGGTTCTGAGAAGGATCTGAAAAGACGACACATATTTGACGATATTAACATTTGCTGTTTGAATCATTAAGCATTGAATATATTGTCATGGTTAACTTTGTTTACTTTGCTATCCGGGTGAAGTCGCATCCAGGCAGGGCCGGATTTAAGTAGTGCGGGGCCCCAAGCACAAAATTGTGTTGCCCCCCCCTCCCGAAAAAATAGCTCTATATTTATTAAATAAAAAATGTATTATAGTACAAGTACTTTCTGTACAGATACAAATGAAAACTGATAATTTTTTTATAGAAATTTTTACTTGTGTAAGCGATTTCTCAGCTTATCATGCTCCATACTCATTTTTTAAAAATGTTTTGAAATTGTACATTTTGTTACACAGTATATTACTTGATTAACAATTATTTCACAGAAAAAAATATGGTATGCGTATTTTTCCGAAACGCGGGGCCCCTGGTGAATGGGTATTGCACGTGATGTTGGCAATATTACTCCCTAATGAAGGTCGCAGAATGGCGACAGAAGCGTTGGCACCTGAACCCTGGACGCAGCTACTCCCGGATAGCCAAGTAAACACTGATTCTGGCCGCGGAAACGTACGCTCTCACATGGCTACATTAGTCAAGACGAAATAAACGTAATCCTTACGAATTCTATCCGTTAATCATGTTTACACGTAAACTTGTCTTCTCTGCACGATTGCTACGAAACTGCACGCGGTTCCACATTCTCAAACAATCGTCGCGTCTTATGTGGAAACAGTGTTGCCAGATGTGTTCAGAGAGATTCTGCCATGTTCGTTTCCGCGAAAATCCGCTGAACTAGTTTTAAATTTCCCGCCAAAATCCGATAAACGTAAAATAAATTCCTTTTTTCCATATTTTAATGTATTAATTTATTCTATTAAAAAAATAATTGCGATTGTATTATATAGTGGCTTTATTGTAGCTGCAATTCAATTTTTAGGTAATATAGAATGCATTACTTGGGTGAAAATTTGCAAAATAATAATAGATTTCAGGTATTATATAATTTATTATATAAGTATTATATTATTTATTCTTGCTAGTAACATGTATTTAGAAATTTTAAAAATATACATCTGTGCAAAGCAACTTATTAATAAGGGTTAACGAAAACTCATTCTTTACTAATTTTACTGCTTTACTGACTTTATTAATTTCCGCCGTTTATTCCACTGTCCGCAAAACTAATTCAGAGTTCAAAATTCGCTGAAAACCGCGAGAATTCCGCCGATATGTCAACACTGTGTGGAAATATTGTCAGATTTCCTGGAATCTAATTGAGTAACCTTTCGTCCCCCAGGAGGTGGTGCGATCTATTGGTCACTTTTGGAAGGTACCTTGCAAAGAACATCCATGTCAAATGAATTTTCTGCTGTTTGCGCGAGAACTCGCGTTTTTTTTTGGGGGGGGGGGGATTAAAACTATCTCAAACGCAGGAAAATTGAAATGTTTGATCTTTCCTTCGCAAATGCCTTTAAAGAGTGGCGAAACTGAGATCTCGGAAGATTGGCGCCAAATTTGAATGAATTGCCAATGAGCCAACAGTAATTTTTTTACGATTTGAAAACTTATGTGTGTATATATATATATATATATATCATTTTTATAATTTGAAAATGTCATATTTTATTCTAATTTTAATTTGCACTAATCTTTTAAATGGTCGTATAGCAAATACGTAATAACTATAAAACTGAATGGCGAGCTCAGAATAATTAATTTCGGTGATAGTCAAGTTAATGACTTCTTAGCTTCATTTTCGAGCAGTGAATGAGTGTAGGAAGTAAAAAATTAATATTCAAGAACGTGCGAAAATAGCATTTTAGTATATTGAGATTGCACTCTGGGAGTATAGATAAAAGAGAATTGTTGCAGAGCGTCATTTTTAGTAGACAAGCACATAACACAGCGTACACGTCAACAAAATTAAATACATCTAGGAATTATGTATTTCAGGGACCACTGCAAAAGAAAAAGTAA
>BOPP01000401.1:350870-367187 GCA_017312745.1 Gryllus bimaculatus
CGCGTCGCGTCAGGGCCTAATGGCCGCAATTTCGGCGCTAACTGCGCTGCGGAGGGAAGTAGTTGGGAGCGCTGCCACGCGTCGGAGGTGGGGAGGGGGCGGGGGCGGTGCCGGCATGTGGGGGCGAAGGTGGGCGGAGCGCAAATCGGTCTCTGGACGCGGCGGATGCAAACGGTTACGCGGCGAAACTGCCTTATGTGAGGGTGGTTAATGTTATTCAGAGGATGTTCTGGATTTGAATGTTGCCGGACAATGCCGTTGTATCCAGTACAACAGAAGTAGGTAATTCGTGATATCTCTGTATTAGTTACGTGCAATTGATTACTCATCATTTTACATACCTGGTACCTAATATTTTGTATTCCACCATAGAACAATAATTGAAACTTGTGTGTGTCGAAAAATACTTGAACAATGTCGGTTCGTTGCCTTACCTTTAGGGTGTGCAGTGTGTTTGTTCTATTTGCCACTGCTCGTTGCTTTCCCTGCATCTCTCTGTCTCTCACACACACTCGCACATACACTCTCTCTCGCTCTCTCTCGCGCTCTCTCGCGCTCTCGCTCTCTCTCGCTCTCGCTCTCTCTCGCTTTCGCTCTCTCTCGCTCTCTCTCGCTCTCTCTCGCTCTCGCTCTCTCTCTCTCTCGCTCTCTCTCGCTCTCTCTCTCGCTCTCTCTCTCGCTCTCTCTCGCTCTCTTTCTCTCGCTCTCTTTCTCTCGCTCTTTCTCTCGCTCTTTTTCTCTCTCTCTCTCTCTCTCGCTCTCTCTCTCGCTCTCTCTCGGTCAAATTAATAGTTTCAAAGTAACACGCGAAATACGACTTCGGCTAAAAGCGAAAGTTCAAAATATCCCCCCCCCCCATTACGTGACAAATTGGAGGAAAAATTAATTTCAGCGTATCGTATTGAAAACTGGCGTATTAGTAGAACAAGTTAAGAGAAATTGAATGGAGAAAACCAGAATTCGGTCAAATTAATAGTTTCGGAGTTACACGCAAAATCCGATTTCGGCTAAATGCGAAAGTTCAATGCTTTAATCCAGTCTTCTCAACCTGCGAAGTGAATTTTTACACAGCACCATATACAAGCCCATTGCAAGGAAAACGCACACTCTAATCTTGTCTGACCGGGAATCAAACCCGGGCCCGCGTAGTGGAAAGGGAGCAGCTAGCCACGACAGTCCGAGTAAATAGTGGGCGAGAATGTAAAAACGAAAGCGCACTTCACATCGTAAATCTTTACTTTTTACAGTATCTTGTAGCGCGCATTTCCTTTGGCGCAAGGGGGCACGTGCCGAGCTCGCCACGCCACGCCACGCCACGCGCGAACGGGTGGGGCTTCGCGACAGAGGACGCGCGGCCGGCCCGAAGAAGCACGCGAAGTGCCCTGCGCGCCGGATAAAGAAAAGACACGAAGCAAGAAAGAAAATTGGAATCCTTCGTCGGAATGATAAAAGTGAAGCGAAAAGCCGGCATTAGCTTAATCCGAGAAATGAGAGAGCGGTTACTAGGGTGGGAGGGCTGACGCGAAAGGACAGCGGCGAAGGCGGAAGCAACGAGGTCCACACGACGGAAATAAAAAAAAAAAATAGAGCGAGACGTTCGAAGGATGTGGATATATCGTAAGAGTAGGAAAGCAACGGCTGAGTAGGAGACTATGGAGGAAAGAGAATGCTGGAAGATTGATTGATTGTTTTTGATAACGGGCACGTCAATGAACAAGGCCATTAGTCCCGTAAGTGTAGGGCATGTTTTAGATGAGATGCGGCCAGTGATCTTTCCCTCGCTGTATGGCAAGACCTACCGTCAGCTAGCGGGGTTTTCCTCAACCAGGTATCTTCCCCCAGATGGGACAAGTTCTAAGCTCCCGACCGGTCTCCCGGCATGTGCGTGTTAGTGTAAGTGTGTCTGTAAGAGGAGAGGATAGGACAAGAACGAGGTAGGAAAGATCCGCGGCCCGTTTGGTAGGGTACTACTCTAGCAATCGCCTGGTGTTGATCGGAGAAACCACGAGAAACTAGCTATCAGAGCAGCCGGCCGCTAGAATTCTCCTCCAGACAGCGACTCAACACGACCTAACTGAAAAGCTAGTGTCAGTGAAAACTCCTGCCACTGTCGGGACTTGAACGTAGGACCTCTCGTTCAGAGGCGCTGCAGTGATATCAGTTGAGGCCCTTAGCCATCTCTCCCGCTGGAACAAACGTTGTTAGGAACGGAGGAGACGAGTAGGTGAATCGGAGGGTCGGGAGGTGGGGTGGGACAGCAGCGGCGGAGGGAAGGCGAGGCGGGGCGGCAACTGCAACCCCAGATGAACAGCCCTGGGAAGAGAGGGAAGAAATGGGGCGAAGGGGATGAGTCGGTGAAGCGGGCAGTCGGGAAGAGCTGGAGGGTGGGACAGCAGCGGCCTACACTGGGGCCAGAGAGTGGAAAAGTTGGCAAAACGGATTTTTAAGCGTTTTTCGGGATATTTGGAAATACAAACGCATTTTATAATTCAATAATTATCTATTCAATTGTTTAACCTTCAAATAGTTATTAATATAACCTCAAAAACAGAATTTTCATCTGGTGGCTCTTTTTCCTAAAGTGAATTTCTACTTGAAGGCAATAACATTGGTGTAACTTCTAGGTCAAATGTCTTTGTTACAATTTTTATCTATTCTATTTCTGAAATTAGTGGGTCAGATGCAATTAATACCCTGAGAAGCAGTTCCTTTGCTCTCTGAATATTTTTCCGATGAAATTTTCTTTATATTTTTTTCTTTTTTCTCTTTTTAGTGTGTTAAATAACATCCCACAGATCCCTCCTTGTTAATAAAGAGCTCATGAACGAAGAATAAAAAAATGAATATTGTAGGTAGAAATTCTAATAAAACTAGGTGTGCATCGTTATATACAGAGTACCTTAACGCAAAATGAGGCAAACACGGGCAAACATTTATTAATGTTTTGAAAACTAGGTGAATTCCAGAATCAAATTCACTTAATATCATAGTCCGGAAATGCCCGGAAGGCATTAACAATGGAAATGTCCGGAAATGCCCGGAAGGTAACTAAAAGACAATATGCAAAATCGGATTTAAAAATTTCATTCCGTTGTAACACGTGAAATTTCTACTTGGAATTATCGAATTATTATTTAAGAAATATGTTTTTTACTAATACAGATTTAAAGATCACACCTCGAAGTATCGTATCCACAGCACACACGATTCTGCTGGTCGAGAGAGCAAAACTATTAACATCGAAAAACACACTTCTCTCAAGTGCGCCGCGCGCCAAGTGCAAGTTCAATCTAGCTCTGAAAGGACGAGTGACGTGATTCATCATTCCGTTCCTGATTGGGAAACTATGAAGGAGACATTTTGCCACCCCTTTCATGTGAAATAGAGACTCTGAAGCATATTTTTATTTTGGAAATTTTGCCAAAATTCCCGTCTCCTATCCCCACTGTGCCGCAGAGGAAAGAGAAGGCGAGGCGGCCACTGCAACCCCAGAGCCGCGACAGCTTAGCGGTGGCCGCAGATGGCCCGGACGACGCGACTGGGCTCGGCTGCGGATATTGAGCCCTGAGCCCTTTTCTCTCCGCTCGCTACTTCTTCGCAGCCAGAACCCTACTCCCTTCGTCGCTAGGTGGAGAAACGGCCAATTCACATTACGAGATGATATCGTATTGTCATCTCGTCAAGTCATAGTAAAGGTATAACTGAGTGCGCATTATAATGATTTATTGCATTCATGCAAAATCCGAACAGAAAACATCGGGTGAGACGTCGGCCAATTCGCTTAAGAAAAATATTTTTTTTTTAAATTTGTTTTCAAAGAGCTTTCTTTAATGATCACAAAAAACATGAAAGATAACGATAATGTGTGTTGTAAAAGTGAAACATTATTTCCAAAAAACTGATTTGTGAAATTGAAAAGGGTACCGATACGAAAGAAAAGTGGAATCCTATCGTAATCCGAGAAGTGAGATACGAGACTCTCGCGGTTGCTAGGGTAGAGCAGGGGAAGTCTGACAAATCCCGAAATATTTGAATATAAGACGAAGCTAGACCCGAACTACACCGAGAAATGTATGGCGTCGAGAAGTGAGGAAAACGGACGCGGAGGCTATGCCCACACACAATCGAACTGTCTTTACATGCCCCAAGTCGAGAGACTTCATTTCCTATGAGATCAACTCAAATGTAATATTAACCCATAAATCGTTTTTTCACTAAATTTTCTGTACAGTGAATTCGAATTGTTTGAAGAGGAATAAATTGTTGCATTGAATTTAAAACGTTATTTATCCATTCATCTAAAACCTAAACAGATACTGTACGTGATGTATGGGGGAGTACTTAAGTACAGTCTGTACTACATTTCTTAAGCTTCGGAATGTCTATCCCCAATCTTTCATTGTACTTCATTTAATTGCGAATAAATAGTAAATGATGAAATAATTTATTGTAAGATTCTCAAATAAAAAAAATCATTCACGTATTTAAAATTTGAATTAGAAAATAATGAAAAAACGAAAAGAGGCAAAAAATTATTTATTAGTCGAAATCGACCAAAATTGCAAAATAGTGCCAAATAAAAATGTCACTTGCACATCATAAAATTAATGTCTATACTAAAATCCATTTCTCTAAAGTGTAAAGAAAAATATCATTAAAGTCCACCCCCTAGTTATCACCTTTTACTGGTCAATATTATAACGTCAATCAGTTGTATCGCACTGTTTAGTTTACAGAAGTCGCCCGCAGACTTTACCGAAGTGGGAAACTCTTCCACTCCCGAAAAAACGACCTAGAACTATTTTTTTTAAGTTTATTTCTCTTCAGACTATTTTCGCAACATATTTCTTGGTGTTTTCTGTTGCTGGACTTGGTGATAGAAGGACTTACTGAGGACGAACAAAAGTAAAATAATGAGAATTATCACCTGAAATGGAACAGGAACAGATTGTGAGTAGCTAAGGAGAGCAATTAATGTTAGACGTAGAAAATGAGGCCAGGCATATCTTTAAAGGAAAATGTCTTGGGACTGAGAAGTGGGTAAGGACAGAGGTAGAACAGCCGAAGCCACTGCGAAGTGGAATAGCATGTATAAATCGCGCACGATTGCACAACAAGGGGGATGAGAATTAGAGCTATGAATTAGGGATATGCATAATAACCGCTACCACGAAAACACTGGAAACCAATTCGTTATATTGTGTCAATAGTGCTGCTATCGAAAATCCACCTCCAGGGAGCTAATTATTTTCAATTTTTCTTGATAAATCGATTTCTTGTGTGATTCATTACGTGGCCCGTTTGTTATGGTTCCGGACTTCGCTTGATTTTCATCGTAGAAACCATTGAAAATAACCTATCAAAGCAGCCGGCTGTTGGAATTCTTCTCCAGATAGCGACTGCATTTGACCTACCTAGTATCGAAAATCCTGCTACCATCGGGACTTACACCCTACCACCTCCCGATCAGAGTCACTGCAACTGCCATCAATTGATGCTCTGAGCCACTCAAGGCACTAACCATTCCGAAGCATACGTGGCGGCACTCATCGGCTGAGACTGTTGTGGCCGAGAAAGGTGGATGGGGTTGAGGCAGACGGGGCGGAGGGGAGCGGAGCTGGGAGAAGCAGGGCGGAGCGGGGCGGAGCGGGACGGGAGCGGGCGGCAGCGGGGCGGGGCGTGCGGCGGGGCGCGGCGGGCGGGGCGGAGCGGCAGCGGGGCGGGGCGGAGCGGGGCGGGGCGCGGCGGACGGGGCGAGGGCGGGCGGAGCGGGCGGCGCGGCGGAAACGGGGGGACGATGCTGAGAAATGTGATGCGGGAAGTTGTGCGGAGCGGGGTGGGGCAGGGCGAGGCGAGAAGGCGGGAAGGATCTGGAGGGGGGGCTATGGCAGGACGGAGCGGCGCGCGGGCGGGGCGGGCTTGGAAGCGAGGCGGACCAAGGGTTGAGGCAGGAGAGCGGAAGGATCTGGAAGGGGCTGAGCAGGACGGAAGCGGGGCCGGGCGCGGGGAAGGCGGAGCGGAAAATTGGGGCCGGGCGGAGTGGCGGCGGCCGAGGGCGAGGCGTGGAGAGGCGGGAAGGATCGGACGGGGGCTGGCAGCGACGGAGCGGGTGGCAGTGGAGCAGGGTGGAGCGGAGATGGGGCTGGGCGGGAGAGGGCGGCGGCGGGAGAGCGCGGAAAAGGATCGGGCGGGGGCTGGGCAGGACGGAGCGGGCGCGGAGTGGAGCGGAGATGGGGCATGGGCGGAGAGGGCGGGGCGCGGAGCAGCCGGAAAGGATCGGGGGGGCGCTGGAGGACGGGCGAGGCGGACTGGAGCATGGCGAAGCGGGAGATGGGACGGGCGGGCCAGGGCGAGGCGGAAACGATCGGGCGGGGGGCTGGGCAGGGACGGAGCGGGGATGGACTGGAGCGAGTGGAGCGGAGATGGCGGGCGGAGTGGGGCGAGGCGGGGAGAGGGCTGGAAGGATCTGGAGGCTGGGCAGGAACGGAGCGGGGCCGGACTGGAGCCGGGACGAGCCCCGGTAATGGGCCGGGCGGATGGGCGGCCAGGGCCGAGGCGGAGAGGCGGGAAGGTCGGGAGGGGGGCGGGGGCGTAGGCGCAGCGTGTGCGTCGGAGGAGCATTACCGCGCAGCAGCGTCGGCGCGGGCAATCGCTCACTTGCGCGGGCGCCCGGCGCGGAAGGCGGAGAGCGGTGAGCAGAGGCGGGGCGCGGGGCTGCCCCCCGCGAGCGCCAACGTAAACCGCTGGCATGACGCCGGGCTACCGTCCGCCGCCGCCGCGAGCGGCGCGCGCGCATTCCTCAATAAATCCGCCTGGCCGGCGGCGCGGCGGCGGGGGCTGCGATGGCGCATAAGCGCGGCGCCGCGAGGGGGCGCGGGTGACCTCAGCAGCGCCCCCCCCCCTCTCCCCGCCACGCACTCACCAAAGGTAGCGCCCGGCCCGAGAGGGCTCCGATGTATTAGAATTAATGACAACAATACGGTGAATAGTAATTCATTTGTTCACACTCCTTACCTTAATGGCTAACAAATATAGAATAAAAAATAATATTAAAATAATATAATAATAAGTCAAAAATCGGACACGAATTTTCTGGAAAGTCACATGTGGAATATGTGGGCAAGATAGTTACACTCCTTAGAACCAATCAATTTGAGCAATATACATTACTTAATAATTCATGTCGTGTTACAAAATATATAAAATAAGAACTCGTTAAAAACTGAGCGCCGGACATTCTTTTTTGAGAAAGCCCACATTTTGCTGGGGAAAGTTGGTAGTGCAAGCACTGAGTCCCTACATCGCCTCTTGTAGGAAGCGGACTGCAAGCCTGCAGCAGACTACCATACAATCAACCGACTCATTAACATCTTATGTGTGATACAGACAAAAGTAAATAGAAAATATAATATAAATAATAATAATTAATAATATAAATAAAATAATATAATTAATAATATACGTAATACGCACTGTCTGTGACTGTAAATTCGGGTCATTAGGTCCATTTAGTGTAGTGCCGTTACTGCGTGGAGCTGGTGGAAGTTCTCCTCGTTAGAACGTGAGATCCGCGACCGCAACAGGGACGGTTTGCCTGGAGTTTGCTTTTCAGGTTATTTCCGTCAGGCGGAGCAACGCCCCTACCTCCCCTCCTTCCTCCCCCTCACATTCGCCGGCACAAGTTGCCCCAGACGTTCTCCAGACACATACACTTTGTGATAAAAAGAGATCGGTCTCCATTAAATGGTGTTATTGGTGTGGTTCTGTTTTTCTGGTGCGGGCTTCCACCCCTGTTTGTTTTGTGTGGCACTATCACGGCACAGGCCTACGTTGATTTTTAACCAACCTCTTGCTTCCCACGGTTGAAGAGCAATTCGGCGGTTGCGTGACTAGCATCTTTGCAACCGACGATCGAGCACCTGATTCATACTGCACGCCCTAGACGACCAATAAACATCTCTGTAATGCGAAAGGACTGAACAGATTCCATGATCTAACTTTGTATGACGCACAGTTTAGTTAGTTTCAAAAATGTTGTATTTTATTTTCGCGCGCTGACAATTGGCAGGTGGAATACCACCGGCTAATTATTGGTTACCAATCAAGAACATCCGATAAACCAAGTGTTTATTTTTGTGAGATTCATGTAGACGAAATAATGATGAAACCCAATGCAGAGTGATGCAAACTCCAAGTTCCAATATTCTTTGTCGTGATACAAAGTGAGTGGTCCAGATGTAAAAGATTAGTTAGCAAGGCGGTTTTAACTGAAATAGATTCGTGTAGTGTTTTTGATTCCAAATAAGTATTGCAATGGCGTCTCATACCTACCCTCAAGCGTTTAAGTTTGCTAAGGAGAAATCGTCTAGGAGTAAGCTGCGTTGATAAATCATGAAACACACGGACTGTTCATCTGTAACGATCCGAAGCGACATTACGTTGATTTTTAAACATTTCGTAGTTAAAATTGTGAAGTGAAGTATAGTTTTCTTCGATTTAAATTGTATGCGGTGCCTCATAAAAATATCAAAATTCATCAATTATGAATTATGAAATATCGGTAATCATAATTTAAGAAAGATCCTGAAGTACCTAACAAGAAATTTTACAAAGAGAAATGAAGAGGATTGACATTAAAGACGTAATGAAGCATTATCATGACGGGCAATTTGAGATGGGAGTGATTGTTTTGAGGATCCGAGGAAAAGGATACTTAAAAACAGCGTAAAATCTAATATAAATGTTGAATGTCCTCTAATTTAAAAAGTTAAATAATTCGCAAAAAAACGTTGAGCTGTTGTAGTCATCACTAATTAATTTCTAAAGTTAAAAGAGTCAAACTAAATGGCGCTATCGTAGAGAAGTTTTTAACAATATTGTTGTTGAGGAGATGGCGAGGCGCGTGAATGTTGCAGGGACACAAGACGTAAAAATTATTGTAGTTTCGTAGATGATTTTTCACCAAGAGAGATTTTGTTGATATACACGACTGCATAATAAACTGTAAATTATGAAAGACCGAAATAACTGTCAATAGTTTGTTTAAATACTTCATACCGGACATTTATTTTCACGAGAAGGCAGAAAAAAACTCTGGCAGTAGTTGGTCGAGCAAATTGTCGGAAAAGTTCGAAATATTAGTAAAACAGGGAGTAAAATACTACAAATGCAGAAATGCCAGGCTCCTTAAAATGCTGAGAGATTTTAATTACTACTATCTTTATGGGATACGGAACTATGTTTGCAATCAGAATATTTTTGGGTGCGTATTTTATTGTTCTTAACGTCTCCACAATTTTCTCCCTTAAATAGGTTTTGACTCAATGCCAATAACACGCTTACAAGTGATTTTATCTTCATTATGATTTTGTGCAATTTCTCCATCTCTGAGCGCAGATGCTGGCCGTCAATACTGTACGCCATTCAATTACTGCTTACATACTAGGCCCATATATACTGAAAGACCTTTAAATATGCAGAAAAGATAAATAGTAAGTTAACCCAATATATAAAATTGTATTCAAAAGTAAAATTGTTTATTGGAAAAAACCATATTGCCGATAAGGCCAAGTATCGAACTATGCATTCTCGAGGATTGAATTTTTTAGAAGTTCCGAATTACCTCGAAAAGTTGATATTTATTTAATTTTAAATGCTTACCCTGTGTTTAAGCTTACATTTGTTAACTTAAAATTTGAAATTTTCCCAAATAGTTATTTTATAGGAAATTCTTTCTGCCATTTACCTGAAAATTCTATTAAGGCCATTTGTATTCCTTCATTTACTAGAAAACGTTGAAAATATTTGCATTATGCGAAAATATTTCTATTTCACAAGAACGGTGATCATTTGTTTTTAAAATGTTACTTCAGTGTTATTATGAGTAATGCTACCGATTCGATAATTCTGACTTCAGTGTATTCTGAGAATATTATTCAAGCATTTAACATTTACCAGGACAGGCCATTCCGATTCCCTGATGGTTGAAGTAAAATCACAGATGTTTTCTGATTTGAATGGTGATTTCCGTTACGTGATAATTTGTTTCAGTAAGTAACTGAATCCCCAATATTGAATGTTTGCATTTGTCTTTTCTTTATGTCGCTTAAAATAACACCAATTACTTTCCTTTAATAATTTTGATAAATAATGTTGATATTATTACTTTTAAAAACCAGACTTTCAGTTCTTCTTCTCTAATATAGGGTTACAGCAGTGGTTAGTTTCAGCTATTATGCTTTATCGTTCCATAACAAATCGCAGTGCCCTTCGAAGTAAACGCATGTATTATTTGCACGAAAATTTGATGCGTGCCTGCTCGAGAGTCTTTTCATGATTCTCGCCGATATAAGCTTTCTGCTACTGTCGAACTTTCGACAGACTGCACAAAATTTCTTTATTTGAATATATCTGATTTAACTGTTTAAATTTTCTAGATCAGAGAACATTCTTACCAATTAACATAACAGATTATTGATCATTCGTTTGTTCATATTTTCATAAACGTATTGCGGCTAAATACCCTTCCGTTACTTTAATTTATTAGGTTTATTATAAACTTCCAGAAGAGCAGTTGTTCGCAAGGACCCTTATCATACCACAGGCAACTTAGCAACATTTCCACCTCATTAGTTCTTGATCATTCCAGTAGCTATAAACGAAAAATTAGATGAAATTTCCCAAACCTTAACCCCCAAAAACGTAAATCCCGTTTACATTACCATCAATAATCATTGTTACGCCCAAAGCCAAATTATACTGCCCTCCTCTATATGAAGAATTAAATAAGTCAATGACGCATACTGCCCGCCCATAACAAATGCCTAGTCAGAAGGACCCGACCGCCACTCCATGCCAGCTGTTAGTGCAGGGAACTCAAAGTGTCGGAAGACGCAAAGGCATATGTTACATATTGGTCACAGACGCAATGTGTATGAACATCTGACTGAAATCAAATTTTTTGAAAAAGTTTAAAAAACAATATTCTGTTATGTATTTACAATTAATTATATTAAGTATTTTTATTATTTGAAAACACCAATAAATACATTTGGCAGATAGTTACGAAACAAACTTGTCATTAAAGTAGCTCCACGCTAAATGGTTGGCATTATGTATAAGTCACTATGCAAAATTCTCTGAACTGCGTAACACACTTACAAAATGAACAAACCACCAAAGAGAAAGAATAAAAATGAAAATGAAAAAAGGGTCAGCAAAAAGACCCAAGAATAAAAGAAGTGAGCACCCCCGAATAGTGTGATAGAAGCGTAGAACAATTAACGGATGTGATAATAGTGCATGAAGACAAAGATGCATTAAGTATTTGTCCCACTTATTGAGCCAGGATTGGTGGTCCCCCATGCCGTTTCAAAGAAATTCGTGCCCATGTTGTTGTTATTTAAACCGAAGCACTTCATGTCCGTATAGACGACTGCCCTTCTTAGAGATTGGCCACAAGCGATTACGATAGTAATAGTTTCCGATGATCATACCTCTATTTATGACTACGACAATTGAAAAAAACATAATGGATATAAAGGTGGATCATTAAGAGGAGTTGACGATACAGCAGAAAAGGTGGAGTTTGGGGATGTCGAGGACTACACTTAATTGGAACTCCGCTTATATGTTTGCCCGATGCCCGAAAGATTCGTGGTGGTGATGGTGAGAATAGTTGTTGTGTGAATGGGGGTGAGCTGATTTAATAGTAATTTGGGTACCACTCACGTCAATCGTTTACAATACAATTTCAATTTCATAACTTCGCTCGTAGAATGTATGATAAAAGAAGTACCAAAAAGGAAACGCGAAACAACATGAATCTGACCTCTGAAAAGAGAAAAGAGGCGAAAGTGACTGGCAAAAGACCTAAGAAGAGAAGTAAAGGGAATTCAGGGGCCTAGTAACCCTTTGCAAAATCCTGGGAGGAAGGTAGGGATGGTAGTGATGGTGTCGTGGATGGTGAAAGATCGTAGAATATGAGGAGTAAGAGAAGTTGCATTTAGCGGGCTAAAAAGGGGTGACCAAAAACAGGAGGAGGTAGGATGTAGTGAAGGGCATGGTCAAAAGCCCGGGGGGAGTAGGGATGGTAGGGTGAGTGTCGTGATGGTGAAAGGCCGTCTAATGAGGGAGTAAGAGAAGTACACCTAGGGGCCAGAAGGGAATGACCCCAATGTAGTGATTGGCGATGGGAGTGTTGTGTGGCGCCCCGGTGTGGGAGGTAGGAATGTGAGGCGACGTAGGCGGCGGCGCTGCAGGGGGTTCAGCCGTTCGCTGCTGAAGAACCGGTCCGCGGCGCGCGGCCGAAGCGGGCGTGACGGCGGTCCGGGCTTCGGATGCCCGGATCTGCCGCGCTTCTCTAGCGACTGCCCATCATTCGGCCCGCTGCCGCCGACCAGCGTCTGAGGCCGCGGAGGGGAAGGAGCGCGGCCCCAATAGACGTGGCTTGACCGCGAAAGCGAGAAATGAGCAGCTGAGGAATTATGCAGTCCGCGAGGAAACAAAAAGTGGTAGGTTGGGTTGAAAATATCTCCCCCTTAGTACGTTTTGCATTTGAGTTTTAAAGTATAGAAATTTGTTATTATACGCAAATTAAAATACTTAATATTCAATTCATTATACACATCGGCCAACAACCGGGAAATTCTTAAAGGTAGGAACACGAATCCAAATTTAACATTACGTTTGATCGAAAAGGTTTCAAAAAGATAATTGACCAAAATTCACATAGAAAATACTATGCTTTTGAAATTTTTAAAATTTTAAAAGTTTGGTGGCGCCCACACTCAAAGTCACATTCTCGCTTTAGTTCCAAGTTATCAGGCATCAACTTCAGTGCCCCTCACCGGGAGGTCCAAGCTTGTCGAGTCCAGATGGTGACAGGATATGTTGAGAAAAGCTATGTAGTATGGCGGGAATTCTAGCAACCGCTGCTCTGATCGAGATTTCTCCGTGGCTTCTCAACCAACACCAAGCCAATCTTTCTCTCCTTTTTCTTGTCTATCCTCACCCCTTATACCACAGGACTTGCACTTAGATTCACTACACCTACACATATTTATTATATTATTTTTATTATTATTATTATTATTATTATTATTATTATTATTATTAATTATTATTATTGATTAATGTATGTTGAATTTTTGCAATTATTGCCATTAACTGCCACCGTCCATACCCCAAATTTGCCCCCAGTTCTAATAAAATGTATGTATGTTCTGGAGATCAGCTTGAAGCTTGTCCCGGCTGGGCGGTGCCGTTGCTTGGGAAATACTAAGAGGAGGAAACTAGCCAAGCCGCGTGCAGAACGGCGACGGGTCTTCCCATTCCTGACAGGAAAGAACACGTCAACTGTCGCAGACGTACATTAAAGAATCTTGATACCTAGAATCGTTGACACGTCTGGAACACGATAATAAATCAATCAATTTAGTTTCAAATTTTGCTCCCGAGGTACATAAATGTAATAAACAAATAGGACAGTAAGATCAACGTGGATAACTTAAAAACTGTCAAAAGCCTAGAAACACTTTTGATGACACAAAGTATTCCAAACGTCCAATATTTACCAATATATTAAAGGTTGACACATAAAACTTACGTTAGTATGAATACTAGGTCTCATTATTATTTTTTCACCTTAGTAAAACACACCAATTTATTTTTGAGTTTTCAATTTTCATTAATTTCGAATTCAGTGATTCATGAACTCCAGCCAGTTATTGAGTGCTTGAGGCGTATAATTCAAAAAGTTAGAAAATGCTAGAAACTGAATGTCATCGAATGGCCATTTTCACATATCAATGGCCATATTGAAATTATACTTTCAAAATTATTTTTTAATGTTTTTGGCTAATACCAATTATGTTCTACTTACACTTCATTTAGCCTTTCAAACAATGCTCCAGTGAATTCTCTATGAAATTCCTATTGAAATCTCTTATTTTTCGGTGACGTACTTTTTCATTGCGATCATTGGAAAACACGGTACACGCGAATTTATCGAAGTATCAAAATTCCCAAAATCCCATATCGAAAGCTGCTGAGCAAAGGCAGGAAGAGTATCACCTGAAAGCTCACCTAGCGCTGTGACTAGCGTAAGAGTCGGGCCCTATTTCGCGGCGCACCTGAGCCCAAAGCGCGGCGACTCGGTGGGGCAGCGATGGCGCGCGGCCCCGCAGGGGCAGGTGGGTGAAGGTGGAGGGGGGTGAGGGTGTGGGGCGGGGGGCGGGGGCGGCCCGGGGCAGAGGTTGTGTCGGCCGGCCGCCTCTCCGTGGCGCCCCAAACATTACAACTGCATGGCGAGGCATCTGTCGAGTTCATTACGCGCTAAAGACTGTGATTGTGCGACTTAATTGGAATTTCGATTTCATCGTGAATCCGGCGGGCGGGGCGTGAGGGGCGGGAGCGGGGGCGCGGAGGGGAGAGCCGAGAGGCGGCGCGCGGGGCCGGGCTGTGGGATATGTAGGAGGCCAGTATTTCCGCGGCCGCGCAGCCGAGGCCGGCGTCGTAGACGAGGGCGAGCCCCGTGACGAGAGGCCGACAAGCATGATTGAATTAGAAGAGGTCCGCTCCCCCCACCCCCCATTCCCCCGTCCCGGTCCACCCAAACCTGGCGCATTCCGATCGTGGAGCCTCCCTACGCCCCCGCCACCCTGCGGCATCGCGCCCCGATGCCCCGATTTTTCCCCCAAATCGCGCCGGGTGATGTCCGGAAAATAACTTTGTCAAGGCTCGCGTTGCGCCGTCTGCCGCGCCCCGGGTGCCCTTACTCTCACATTCTCGCCACACGCCTCCGCCCGCTCCCGCGACCGCCGCTCGCGAAGCTGCCGGGCAGGCGGCCGTGGCGTGCGTTTGACGACGTATGTGGCCGGCCAGGTCATCCACACCTCGACATAATATACGTTTCATGGAGTACACTCCTGCGTAGTACACTGTTCGTAAGTACTGTTCGTAGTACACTGTTCGTAGATACACTGTTCGTAGTACACTGTTCGCTAAGTTACACTGTTCGTAGTACACTGCTTCGCAGTTACACTGTTCGTAGTACCACTGTTCGTATACCACTGTCTAGTACATGCTTGCGTAAAGTTACACTGTTCGTAGTAAACACTGTTCGTAGTAACACTTTCCGCAGTACACTGTCGTAGTACACTGTCCGTAGTACACTGTTCTATACAACTGTCGCAGTTACACTGTTCGTAGTTACACTGTTCGTAGTACACTGTTTCGTAGTACACTGTTCGGTAGTACACTGTTCGTAGACACTGTTTTCGTATACACTGTTCGGTAGTACACTGTTCGTAGTACACTGTTCGATAGCTACACTTGTTCGTAGTACCACGTTCGAGTACACTAGTTCTAGTAACACTGTTCGTAAGTACCACTGTTCGTAGTACACTGTTCGTTAGTACACATGTTCGTAGTACACTGTTCGTAGTACACGTGTTTCAGTAGGTACACTGTTTCGTAGCTACACTGTTCGTAGTACACTGTCGTAGTACACTGTTCGTAGTACATGTTCTAGTACACTGCTTCGCCAAGTACACTGTTTCGTAGTACACTGTTCGTAGTACACTGTTCGTAGTACACTGTTCGTAGTTACACTGGTTTCGTTAAGTACACCCTGTTCGCAGACACTGGTCCGCCCGAGTATACACTGTGGGCGCAGATACACTGTTCGTAGTACACAGTTCGTAGTACCACTGTCCGTAGTACCACTGTTCGTAGTACCCCACTGTTCGTAGTTACACTGTCGTAGTAACACTGTTTTCGTAGTACAGCTGTTCGAGTGTTAGTGACACTGTTCGTAGTACAACTGTTCGTAGTACACTGTTCGTGAGTATTTGCCCGACTTCGTAGCTATTGCAGCTCTTCGTATTAAGTATTTTTGCCCACTTTTCGTAGTATTAGCACTTTACGTAGGTTTTATTTGCACTTCTAGTATTGCCACCTCGTTGAGTAGTGTGCAACTTCGTAGTATTGCCATCTTTCCGTAGTATTTCAAATTTGGTCGCTTGTTATTAACACTTTCCGTAAATTTACACGCCTTTTAAGGATGTTTTTAGACCAGAAAACTTTCCTTGTTGTAAAACCACTTTTCGGATTTCATAAAAACGCCAAAAAAAACCCCCCCCCCCCCCCCCAAAAAACCCCTTTTTTTTCGTTTGGGTTTATTACGCCCACCCCTTCGGGGTTGGTTTATTTTTTTAACAAAAAAAACTTTCATTAAAAATTAACCACAAACTTCGTGGAGCCAGAGTTTTCGTTATAATACAATTTGTCATTAGCATTCGTCTATCTCTCTTGTGG
>BOPP01000401.1:367212-377361 GCA_017312745.1 Gryllus bimaculatus
GAGAAGGAAACCCATTTAAGATTCAATGAGGTCTTAATAATATATATTTTGTGGCAAAATTTCAGCGCCTGTAGCTCTACTAGTTTAGGAGAATAGAGTCATTGAATTAATAATTTTCTGAGCTTGCAAGATGCGAAAATACAAAAGCTTTTCTTTTAGGTTCTGGCGCCCACATTTCTAATCGGATATGAGAAAAGAGACTTTTTTCTGAAACTAAAAATTTACAAACACGTGCGTGTCTATAAAATTGATTTGTTAATTAGTTTGTGAAATATTCCAGTTTAACTTTTGTGTAAAAAAATGTAAAGTTTCGTCGATCCTTCCGACATTTGTCCGATCGACCCCCCGAATTGTCCCGATTTCCGACATGACCGGATTTTCTGAAATCTCCGGACAAGCCAGAAATTTAGGGAAAGTCACTGGTGATATTCATTTTTAAGATTGAAAGTTAGTTTTAAAGAAATGAAAAGTATCGTTTAGTAATTTCCTTCAGACCTGTACCATTATTGCATTTCTGCTCGGTTCCTGATTTCAGGAATATGGGGCGGGGGGCGGATGGGCGGCCAGGGCCCGAGCGGGAGAGGCGGGAAGGTCGGGAGGGGCGGGGGCGTAGGCGCAGCGTGTGCGTCGGAGAGGCATTACCCGCAGCAAGCGTCGGCGGCGGCAATCGCTCACTTGCGCGGGGCCGCCGGCGCGGAAGCGGAGAGCGGTGAGCAGAGGCGGGGGCGGGGCGTGCCCCCCGCGGAGCGCCAACGTTAAACCGGTGGCATGACGCCGGTACCGTCCGCCGCCGCCGCGAGCGGCGCGCGCGCATTCCTCATAAATCCGCGCTGCCGGCGCGGCGGGCGGTCGGCGGGGGCTGCGAATGCGCGATAAGCGTCGGCGCCGCGAGGGCGGCGCGGGTGACCTCACGGCAGCGCCCCCCCCCCTCTCCCCGCCACGCACTCACAAAGTAGCGCCGGCCTCCAGGGCTCCGATGTATTAGAATAATGACAACAATACGGTGAATAGTAATTCATTTGTTACCACACTCGTTACCTTAATGGCGCATCAATAACAACTAATAATAATAATAATAATAATAATAATAATAATAATAATAATAATAATAATAATAATAAACGTTCAAAAAAACTGGGAAGGCAGGGACATTTTTTTGTTGGAAAAAGTCCACATTTTGTGGACATTATTGTAGGGGCAAAGATAGTCCTTACATCTGCTCTTCAGGAAACGGATTTCAATTCTGAGCAGACTGCAATACAATCAGCCGACTCATAACATCTTCATGTCGTGAATTACAGAAATAGTAATAGTAATAATAATAATCGTTCAAAAAACTGAGAAGTCCGGGACATTCCTCTATTCAGAAGCCCACATTTTGTGGGAAGTGTTGTAGAGTCACCTGCAGTCCCTACATCTGCCATTTAGGAAGCGGATTGCAAGCCTGAGCAGACTACAAAACAATCAACCGACTCATAACATCTTTATGTAGTGAATTACAGAAATAGTAATAATAATAATAATAATAATAATAATAATAATAATAATAATAATAATAATACGTGAATACGACTGTCATGTGACTGTAATTTCGGGTCATTAGTCCATTTAGTGTAGTGCATGCGGGAGCTGGTGAAGTTCTCCTCGTTAGAACGTGAGATCCGGACCCACAGGACGGTTTGCTGGAGTTTGCTTTTCAGGTATTTCCGTCAGCGGAGCACGCCCCTACCTCCTCCTCCTTCTCCACCCTCACATTCGCCGGCACAAGCTGCCCCAGACGTGTCTCCAGACACATACACTTTGTGATAAAAAAGTATCGGTCCAGAATTGTGTAATGGTGTGGTTGTGCTTTTTATGGAGGGTGCTTCCACCCCTTTTTGTTTTCTGTGGCACTATCAGGGCACAGGCCTACGTTGATGTTTTAAACACCTTCTTGCTTCCCACTGTTGAAGAGCAATTCGGGGGTGGTGACTGCATCTTGCAACACGATCGAGCACCTGTTCATACTGCACGGCCTGACGACAAAAACATCCCTGTAATGGAAAGGACTGAACAGATTCCATGATCTAACTTTGTAGTGACGGACAGTTTAGTTAGTTTCAAAATGTGTATTTTATTCTTCGCGCGCTGACAATATGGCAGGTGGAATACACGGTAATTAGTTACCAATCAAGAACATTCGATAAACAGTGTTTATTTTTGTGAGATCATGTAGACGAAATATATGAACCCAATACAGGTGATTGAAGACCCAAGTTCCAGATATTCTTTGTCGTGGATAAAAGTGGTTCAGATGTAAAGATTAGTTGGAAAGGGTTTATAACTGAAATAGATTCGTGTAGTGTTTTTGATTCCAAAATAATGTATTGCAATGCGTCTCATACCTACCTCAACGTTTAAGTTTGCTAAGGAGAAATCGCTAGGAGTAAGTGGTTGATAAATATGACACACGACTGTTTCATAGTGAACGATCAAGCTACATTTACCGTTGATTTAAAACATTTGTAGTTAAAAGTTTGTGATAAGTGAAGATAGTTTTCTTCGTTTAAATTGTATGCGTGTGCCTCATAAAATATCAAAATTCATCAATTATGAAGTTATGAAATGATCCAGTAAACTCAATAATTTAAGAAATGATCCTGAAGTACTTAACAAGAAATTTTACAAAGAAATGAAGAGGATTGAATTAAGACGTATGAAGATTATATGACGGGCAATTTTGAATGGGAGTGATTTTTTTAGGATCGAGGAAAGGATACATAAAAACAGCGTAAATCTTATAAATGTTGAATGTCCTGAATTTTAGAAAGTAATAATGTGCAAAAAACTTGAGCTGTTGTAGCATCACTAATTAATTTCTAAAGTAAGAGAGTCAAGCTAAATGGCGCTATCGTAAGAGACGTTTTTTAACAATATTGTTGTTGAGGAAGATGGCGAGGCGGTGAATGTTGCAGACACAAGACGTAAAAATTAATTTGTAGTTTCGTAGATGATTTTCACAAGAGAGATTTTGTTGAATATACACATGAGAATAAACTTAAATTATGAAAGTCCGAAATAACTGTCAATAGTTTGTTTAAATACTCATACCGGGACATTATTTTCACGAGAAGCAAGAAAGAAAATCTGGCAGTAGTTGGTCGAGCAATTGTCGGAAAAGGTTCGAAATATTAGTAAAACAGGGAGTAAATACTGCAAATGAGAAATGCAGGCTCTTTAAATGCTGAGAGATTTTAATTACTGTATCTTATGGGGATACGGAACTATGTTGCAATCAGAATATTTTTGGGTGGTATTTTATTTTCTTACGTCTCCACAATTTTCTCCTTAAAATAGGTTTTGACTAATGCTAATAACACTCTTACAAGTATTTTATTTCATTATGGATATGTGCAATTCTCCTCTCTGAGCGCAGATGCTGGCGTCAATACTGTACACATTCATACTGTTACATACTAGGCCTTATATACTGAAAGCCTTAAATATGCAGAACATAAATAGTAAAGTTTATGTTGTAAAGTGTTGTAAAGTTAACCAATATATAAAATGTATCAAAAGTAAGTTGTTATTGAAAAACGATTATTCAGATTAGGCAAGTTATCGAACAGGCATCTTCTGAGGGTTGAATCTTTAGAGCCCATTTCCCGAAAGTTGATATATTTAATATTAAATGTACCTGTGTTTAAGCTTACATTTATAACAGAAAATTGAAAATTTCAGAAGTTATTAATCGAAATCTGCATTTGCTGAATTCTATTAGCATTATCTTCTGCATTTACTAGAAAACGTAAAAATATTTGCATTATGCGAAAATATTTCTATTCACAAAAACATTGATCATTTGTTTTTAAAATGTTACTTCAGTGTTATTATGAGTAATGTACCTGTAAAAATTCGATAATTCTGACTTCAGTGTATTCTGAGAATATTATTCAAGCATTTAACATTACCAGGACAGGCCATTCCGAATTCCCTTATGGATGGAAGTAAAATCACAGAATGTTTTCTGATTTGAATGTTATTTCCGTACGTGATAATTTGGTTCAGAAAGTAACTGGAATCAATTTGAATGTTTGATTTGTTTTCTTTCATTCTTAAATAACACAATTACATTTCTTAATAATTTGATAAATAATGTGATATTATTTACTTTTTAAAAACCAGACTTTCAGTTCTTCTTCTCTAATTAGGGGTTACAGCAGTGTTTAGTTTCAGCTATTATGCTTTATCGTTCCATAACAAAATGCAGTGCCTTCGAGTAACGATCTATTATTTTGCACGAAAATTTGATGGTGCCTGCTCGTGAGTCTTTTTCATGATTCTCGCCGATATCAGTTTCTGTACTGTCGATACTTTCGACAGACTCTTTTATTTGAATATATCTATTTAACTGTTTAAATTTTCCTAGACTCAGAGACATTCTTATCATTTAACATAACTAGATTATTGATCATTCGTTGTTCATATTTTCATAAACGTATTGCGGGCTAAATACCCTTCCGTTACTTTAATTTATAGGTTTATATAAACTTCCAGAAAGAGCAGTTGTTCGCAACACCTTATCATACCACAGCAACTTAGTAATATTTCCCACCTCATTAAGTTCTTGATCATCAGTAGCTATAAACAAAATTAGATGAATCCACTTACAAAACGTATCGTTTTACATTACATCAGATAGCATTGTACGCCCAAAGCAAATTATACTGCTCCTCTAATGAAGAATTAATAAGTCAATGACTCATACTGCCCGCCCATAACAAATGCCTAGTCAGAAGACCCGACCGCACTCAATACCAGCTGTTAGTGCAGGGAACTCAAAGTGTCGGAAGACGCAAAAGCATATGTTCATATGTCAAAGACGCAATGTGTATGAACATTATCTGACTGAAATCAAATTTGTGAAAAAGTTTAAAAAAATATGTTAATTTTATTTACAGTTAATTCTATTAAGTATTTTTATTATGAAAACACCAATAAATACATTGGCAATAAGTTCCGAACAAACTGTCATTAAAGTAGCTCACACGCTAAATGAGCTTGGCATTATGTGTAAGTCACTATGCAAAATTCTCTGATACTGCTAACACGACTTACAAAAATGAACAAACACAAATAGAAAGAATAAAAATGAAAATGAAAAAAGGGTCAGAAAAAGACAAGAATAAAGAAGCGAGCACGAAGTAGTGATAGAAGCTAGAACAATAACGGTGTGATAATAGTGATGAAGACAAAGATGCATTAGTATTGTCCACTATTGAGGCAGGATTGGTGTCATGCCGGTTCAAAGAAATCGTGCCCATGTTGTTGTATAAACCGAAGGCAACTTCATCCGTATAGACGACTGCCCTCTAAGAGATTGGCACAAGCGATTACGATAGTAATAGTTTCCGGTGATCATACCTCTATTTATGACTACGACAATTGAAAAAAACATAATGGATATAAAGGTGATCATTAAGAGGGTTGACGATACAGCAGAAGGTGGAGTTGGGGATGTCGAGACTACACTTAATTGACCTCTCGTTATATGTTTGGCCGATGCGAAGATTCGTGGTGGTGATGGTGAGAATAGTTGTTGTGTGAATGGGGGGTGAGCTGATTTAATAGTAATTTGGGTACACTCACGTCATCGTTACAATACAATTTCAATCATAAATTCCGGTCGTAGAATGTACTGATAAAAAGAGTACCAAAAAGGAAACGCGAAACAACCATGAAACTGACCACTGAAAGAGAAAAGAGGCGAAAGGTGACTGGCAAAAGACCTAAGAATGAAAAGTAAGGGAATTCAGGGGCTAGTAACCGTTTGCCGAATCCTGGGAGGAGGTAGGGATGGTAGTGATGGTGCGGTGGATGAAAAAAGGGATGGCCAATAACCGGGGGGAAGTAGGGATGGTGAAAGACCGTAGAATGAGGAGAAGGAGAAGTGAATTTAGAAGCTAACAAAGGGGTGACCAAAAACAGGGGGAAGTAGGAATGGTAGTGAAAGGGATGGTCAAAAGCCGGGGGGGAGTAGGGATGGTTGGGTGATGGTCGTGGATGGTGAAAGGCCGTCTAATGAGGAGTAAGAGAAGTACACCTAGGGGCCAGAAGGGAATGACCAATGGTAGTGATGGCGAAGGGAGTGTTGTGTGGCGCCGGTGTGGGAGGTGGAAGAGGCGACGTAGGCGGGGCGCTGCAGGGGGTTCAGCCGTCGCTGTGAAGAACCGGTCCGCGGCGGCGGCGAAGCGGCGTGACGGCGTCCGGGCTTCGGATCCCGGATCTGCCGCCGCTCTCTAGCGACTGCCCATCATCAGCCGCTGCCGCCGACAGCGTCTGAGGCCGCCGAGGGGAAGGAGGCGCGGTGTGGCTTGACGCGAAAGCGAGAAGAGGAGGCAGCTGAAGGAATTATGCAGTCCGCGAGGAACAAAAGTGGTAGGTTGGGTTTGAAAATATCTCCTCTTAGTACGTTTTGCATTTGTAGTTTTAAATATAGAAAATTTGTATTATACGCAAATTAAAATACTTAATATTCATTCATTATACACATCGCCAACAAACGGAAATTCTTAAAGGTGACGGGAACACGAATCCAAATATTAAACATTACGTTTGATCGAAAAGGTTCAAAAAGATAATTGACAAAATTCACATAGAAAATACTATCCTTTGAAATTTTTAAAATTTCAAAGTTTGTGCACACACACTCTATAGGTCACTTCTTGATTTAGTTCAAGTTTATCGGCTGTCGTGGCTCAGGCCATCAACTTCAGTGCCCCCCACCGGGAGGTCCAAGCTTTCGAGTCCAGATGGTGGCAGGATATTTGAGAATAGCTATGTAGTATGGACGGGAATTCTAGCAACCGGCTGCTCTGATCGAGATTTCTCCGTGGTTTCTCCAGCCAATCTTTCTCTCCTTTTCCTTGTTCTATCCTCACCCCTTACACACAGACTTGCACTTAGATTCACTACACCTACACATATGTTATTATTATTATTGTTATTATTATCATTATTATTATTATTATTATTATTATTATTATTATTATTAATGTAAGTGTTGTAATTTTTGCAATTATTGCCATTAACTGCCACCGGGTCATACCCAATTGCAGTTCTAATAGATGTATGTATGTATGTATGTCTGGAGACCAGCTTGAAGCTTGTCCCGGCTGGGGCGGTGCCGTGCTTGGGGGAAATACTAAGAGGAGGGAAAGTAGCAAGCCGTCGTGCAGAACGGCGACGGGTCTTCCCATCCTGACAGGAAAGAACACGTCAACTGTCGAGACGTACATTTAAAGATCTGATACCTAGAATCGTTGACACGTCTGGGAACACGATATAATCAATCAATTTAGTTCAAATTTTGTCCCGAGGTACATAAATGTAATAAACAATAGACAGTAAGATACAGACGTGGATAACTTAAAAACTGTCAAAAGCTAGAAACATTTATGACACAAAGTATTCCAAACGTTCCAATATTTACCAATATATTAAAGTTGACACATAAAACTACATTAGTATGAATACTAAGGTCTCATTATTATTTTTGTCACCTTAGTAAAACACACCAATTTATTTTTGAGTTTTCAATTTTCATTAATTTCAATCAGTATTCATGAACTCCAGCAGTATTGAGTGCTTAGGCGTATAATCAAAAGTTGAAATGCTAGAACTGAATGTCATCGAATGGCCATTTTCACATATCCAATGGCCATATTGAAATTATACTTCAAAATATTTTTAATGTTTTGGCTAATACCAATATGTTCTACTACACTTCATTAGCCTTTCAAACAATGCTCCAGTGGAATTCTCTATTGATATTCCAAATCCAAATCTCTTATTTGGTGACGTACTTTTTCATTCCGATCATTGGAAACACGTACACGCGAATTATCGAAGTATCAAAATTCCCAAAATCCCATATCGAAAGCTGTGAGCAAAGGACAGGGAAGAAGCATACCTGAATCTCCCCCTGAGCCGTCACTGGGACGGAAGAGTCGAGCCCTATTTCACGGCGCACCTGAGCCGCAAAGCGCGCGACTGGTGGGGCAGCGAGTGGCGCGCGGCCGCAGGGGCAGGGTGTGTGGAGGCGGGGGGCGGGGGCGGCCCGGGGCAGAGGTTGTGTCGGCCGGCCGCCTCTCCGTGGCGCCCCAAACATTACAACTGCATGGCGAGGCATCTGTCGAGTTCATTACGCGCTAAAGACTGTGATTGTGCGACTTAATTGGAATTTCGATTTCATCGTGAATCCGGCGGGCGGGGCGTGAGGGGCGGGAGCGGGGGCGCGGAGGGGAGAGCCGAGAGGCGGCGCGCGGGGCCGGGCTGTGGGATATGTAGGAGGCCAGTATTTCCGCGGCCGCGCGCAGCCGAGGCCGCCGTCTGACGAGGCGCAGACCCCGTGACGAGAGGCCGACAAGCAATGAATTAGAAGAGGTCCGCTCCCCCCACCCCCATTCCGCCCGTCCGGTCCACCCAACTGGCGCATTCCGATCGTGGAGCCTCCCTACGCCCCCGCCCCCTGCGGCATCGCGCCCCGTGCCCCGATTTTTCCCCCAAATCGCGCGGGTTTATGTCCGGAAACAGAACTGTCAGCTCGGTGCGCCGGCCCGCGCCCCGTGCCCTTACTCCCAATCTCGCCACACGCCCCGCCCGCTCCCGCGACCCCGCTCCGAAGCTGCCGCAGGCGGCCGTGGCGTGCGTTTGACGACGTATGTGGCCGGCCAGGTCATCCACACCTCGACATAATATACGTTTCATGGAGTACACTCCTGCGTAGTACACTGTTCGTAAGTACTGTTCGTAGTACACTGTTCGTAGATACACTGTTCGTAGTACACTGTTCGCTAAGTTACACTGTTCGTAGTACACTGCTTCGCAGTTACACTGTTCGTAGTACCACTGTTCGTATACCACTGTCTAGTACATGCTTGCGTAAAGTTACACTGTTCGTAGTAAACACTGTTCGTAGTAACACTTTCCGCAGTACACTGTCGTAGTACACTGTCCGTAGTACACTGTTCTATACAACTGTCGCAGTTACACTGTTCGTAGTTACACTGTTCGTAGTACACTGTTTCGTAGTACACTGTTCGGTAGTACACTGTTCGTAGACACTGTTTTCGTATACACTGTTCGGTAGTACACTGTTCGTAGTACACTGTTCGATAGCTACACTTGTTCGTAGTACCACGTTCGAGTACACTAGTTCTAGTAACACTGTTCGTAAGTACCACTGTTCGTAGTACACTGTTCGTTAGTACACATGTTCGTAGTACACTGTTCGTAGTACACGTGTTTCAGTAGGTACACTGTTTCGTAGCTACACTGTTCGTAGTACACTGTCGTAGTACACTGTTCGTAGTACATGTTCTAGTACACTGCTTCGCCAAGTACACTGTTTCGTAGTACACTGTTCGTAGTACACTGTTCGTAGTACACTGTTCGTAGTTACACTGGTTTCGTTAAGTACACCCTGTTCGCAGACACTGGTCCGCCCGAGTATACACTGTGGGCGCAGATACACTGTTCGTAGTACACAGTTCGTAGTACCACTGTCCGTAGTACCACTGTTCGTAGTACCCCACTGTTCGTAGTTACACTGTCGTAGTAACACTGTTTTCGTAGTACAGCTGTTCGAGTGTTAGTGACACTGTTCGTAGTACAACTGTTCGTAGTACACTGTTCGTGAGTATTTGCCCGACTTCGTAGCTATTGCAGCTCTTCGTATTAAGTATTTTTGCCCACTTTTCGTAGTATTAGCACTTTACGTAGGTTTTATTTGCACTTCTAGTATTGCCACCTCGTTGAGTAGTGTGCAACTTCGTAGTATTGCCATCTTTCCGTAGTATTTCAAATTTGGTCGCTTGTTATTAACACTTTCCGTAAATTTACACGCCTTTTAAGGATGTTTTTAGACCAGAAAACTTTCCTTGTTGTAAAACCACTTTTCGGATTTCATAAAAACGCCAAAAAAAACCCCCCCCCCCCCCCCCAAAAAACCCCTTTTTTTTCGTTTGGGTTTATTACGCCCACCCCTTCGGGGTTGGTTTATTTTTTTAACAAAAAAAACTTTCATTAAAAATTAACCACAAACTTCGTGGAGCCAGAGTTTTCGTTATAATACAATTTGTCATTAGCATTCGTCTATCTCTCTTGTGG